>CAJQUN010001727.1:0-48170 GCA_907163345.1 Haberlea rhodopensis | reverse complement strand
ATATTGGCTTTGGCAGATTCCAATTTTGAGTTTTTAAAAAGCCTTAAGAATTTTCCTTCGGTTTAGGGTTTTACTAGAAGAAAAAAAAATTATACGGCCTCTCTGATGTCAGCCCGGGCTTATTTATGAAAGTCAAATGTCATAACGGTGTAATGTAACATATTGGCTTGGCAGATTCCAATTTTGAGTTTTCAAAAGGCGTAAGAATATTTCACCCGGTTTTAGGGTTTTCCTAGAAGAAAAAAAATTATACGGCCTCTCTGATGTCAGTCCGGGCTTATTTATGAAAGTAAAATGTCATAACGTAGGGGTGTAATGTAACATATTGGCTTTGGCAGATTCCAATTTTGAGTTTCAAAAAGGCGTAAGAATATTTCACCCGTTTTTAGGGTTTTCCTAGAAGAAAAAAATGTATACGGCCTCTCAGACGTCAGCCCGGACTGATTTAAGAAAGTCAAATGTCATAACTGTGTAATGTAACATATTGGCTTGGCAGATTCCAATTTTGAGTTTTCAAAAGGCGTAAGAATATTTCACCCGTTTAAGGTTTTCCTAGAAGAAAAAAGGTTATACGGCCTCTCTGATGTCAGCTCGGGGCTGATTTATGAAAGTCAAATGTCATAACGGTGTAAATGTAACATATTGCTTGGCAGATTCCTAATTTTGAGTTTTCAAAAAGGCGTAAGAATTTTTCACTCGGTTTATGGTTTTCCTAGAAGAAAAAAAAGTTATACGCCTCTCTGATGTCAGCCCGGGCTTATTACAAAAGTAAAATGTCATAACAGGGGTAAATGTAACATATTGGCTTGGGCAGATTCCAATTTTGAGTTTTCAAAAAAGCGTAAGAATTTTTCAACCCGATTTTTATGGTTTTCCTAGAAGAAAAAAATTTATACGGCCTCTCTGATGTCAGCCCGGGCTGATTTATGAAAGTCAAATGTCAAAACGGTGTAGAATGTAATCATATTGGCTTTGGCAGATTCCAATTTTGAGTTTCAAAAAGGCGTAAGAATTTTCACTCGATTTTAGGGTTTTCCTAGAACGAAAAATATAATTTATACGTGCCCTCTCTATGTCAGCCCGGGCTTATTTATGAAATTAAAATGTCATAACGGTGTAAAATGTAACATATTGGCTTGGCATATTTCCATTTTTGAGTTCAAAAAGGCATAAGAATTTTTCACCCGGTTTTATGGTTTTCCTAGAAGAAAAAGGTTATAGCCTCTTCTGATGTCACTCATCGGGCTGATTTATGAAAGTCAAATGTCATAACGGTGTAAATGTAACATATTGGCTTTGGCAGATTCCAATTTTGAGTTTTTAAAAAGCCGTAGATTTTCACTCGGTTTTAGGGTTTTCCTAGAAGAAAAAAAGTATACGCCTCTCTGATGTCAGCCCCGGGCTTATTATGAAAGTCAAATGTCATAACGGTGTAAATGTAACATATTGGCTTTGGCTGATTCCAATTTTGAGTTTTCAAAAGGCGTAAGGAATATTTCACCCGGTTTTAGGGTTTCCTAGAAGAAAAAAAATTATACGGCCTCTCTGATGTCAGCCCGGGCTGATTTATGAAAGTCAAATGTCATAACTGTGTAAATGTAACATATTGGCTTTGGCGAGATTCCAATTTTGAGTTTTCAAAAAAGGCGTAAGAATATTTAACCCGGTTTTAGGGTTTTCCTAGAAGAAAAAAAACTATACGGCCTCTCTGACGTCAGCCCGGGCTGATTTATGAAAGTCAAATGTCATAACGGTGTAAATGTAACATATTGGCTTTGGCAGATTCCAATTTTGAGTTTTCAAAAAGGCGTAAGAATTTTTCACTCGGTTTTAGGGTTTTCCTAGAAGAAAAAAACTTATACGGCCTCTCTGATGTCAGCTCGGGCTGATTTATGAAAGTCAAATGTCATAACGGTGTAAATGTAACATATTGGCTTTGGCAGATTCCAATTTTGAGTTTTCAAAAAGGCGTAAGAATTTTTCACTCGATTTAGGGTTTTCCTAGAAGAAAAAAAATTATACGGCCTCTCTGATGTCAGCCCGGGCTTATTTATGAAAGTCAAATGTCAAAACGGTGTAAATGTAATCATATTGGCTTTGGCAGATTCCAATTTGAGTTTTCAAAAAGGCGTAAGAATATTTCACTCGGTTTAGGGTTTTCCTAGAAGAAAAAAAATTATACGGCCTATCTGACGTCAGCCCGGGCTGATTTGTGAAAGTCAAATGTCATAACTATTTAAATGTAACATATTGGCTTTGGCAGATTCCAATTTTGAGTTTTTAAAAAGCCGTAAGAATTTTTCACTCGGTTTTCGGGTTTTCCTAGAAGAAAAAAATTTATACGGCCTCTCTGATGTCAGCCCGGGCTTATTTATGAAAGTCCAATGTCATAACGGTTTAAATGTAACATATTGGCTTTGGCAGATTCCAATTTTGAGTTTTTAAAAAGCCTTAAGAATTTTTATATTGGCTTTGGCAGATTCCAATTTTGAGTTTTTAAAAAGCCTTAAGAATTTTTCCTTCGGTTTTAGGGTTTTACTAGAAGAAAAAAAATTATACGGCCTCTCTGATGTCAGCCCGGGCTTATTTATGAAAGTCAAATGTCATAACGGTGTAAATGTAACATATTGGCTTTGGCAGATTCCAATTTTGAGTTTTCAAAAAGGCGTAAGAATATTTCACCCGGTTTTAGGGTTTTCCTAGAAGAAAAAAAATTATACGGCCTCTCTGATGTCAGCCCGGGCTTATTTATGAAAGTCAAATGTCATAACGGTGTAAATGTAACATATTGGCTTTGGCAGATTCCAATTTTGAGTTTTCAAAAAGGCGTAAGAATATTTCACCCGTTTTAGGGTTTTCCTAGAAGAAAAAAATTATACGGCCTCTCATGACGTCAGCCCGGGCTGATTTATGAAAGTCAAATGTCATAACGGTGTAAATGTAACATATTGGCTTTGGCAGATTCCAATTTTGAGTTTTCAAAAAGGCGTAAGAATATTTCACCCGGTTTTAGGGTTTTCCTAGAAGAAAAAAAGGTTATACGGCCTCTCTGATGTCAGCTCGGGCTGATTTATGAAAGTCAAATGTCATAACGGTGTAAATGTAACATATTGGCTTTGGCAGATTCCAATTTTGAGTTTTCAAAAAGCGTAAGAATTTTTCACCTCGGTTTTAGGGTTTTCCTAGAAGAAAAAAAATTTATACGGCCTCTCTGATGTCAGCCCGGGCTGATTTATGAAAGTCAAATGTCATAACGGTGTAAATGTAACATATTGGCTTTGGCAGATTCCAATTTTGAGTTTTCAAAAAGGCGTAAGAATTTTTCACCCGTTTTAGGGTTTTCCTAGAAGAAAAAAATTATACGGCCTCTCTGATGTCAGCCCGGGCTGATTTATGAAAGTCAAATGTCATAACGGTGTAAATGTAACATATTGGCTTTGGCAGATTCCAATTTTGAGTTTTTCAAAAAGGCGTAAGAATTTTTCACTCGGTTTTAGGGTTTTCCTAGAAGAAAAAAATTATACGGCCTCTCTGATGTCAGCCCGGGCTGATTTATGAAAGTCAAATGTCATAACGGTGTAAATGTAACATATTGGCTTTGGCAGATTCCAATTTTGAGTTTTCAAAAAGGCGTAAGAATATTTCACCTCGGTTTTAGGGTTTTCCTAGAAGAAAAAAAATTATACGGCCTCTCTGACTGTCAGCCCGGGCTGATTTATGAAAGTCAAATGTCATAACGGTGTAAATGTAACATATTGGCTTTGGCAGATTCCAATTTTGAGTTTTCAAAAAGGCGTAAGAATATTTCACCCGGTTTTAGGGTTTTCCTAGAAGAAAAAAATTATACGGCCTCTCTGACGTCAGCCCGGGCTGATTTATGAAAGTCAAATGTCATAACTGTGTAAATGTAACATATTGGCTTTGGCAGATTCCAATTTTGAGTTTTCAAAAAGGCGTAAGAATATTTCACCCGGTTTTAGGGTTTTCCTAGAAGAAAAAAAATTATACGGCCTCTCTGATGTCAGCCCGGGCTGATTTATGAAAGTCAAATGTCATAACGGTGTAAATGTAACATATTGGCTTTGGCAGATTCCAATTTTGAGTTTTCAAAAAGGCGTAAGAATATTTTCACCCGGTTTAGGGTTTTCCTAGAAGAAAAAAAATTATACGGCCTCTCTGATGTCAGCCCGGGCTGATTTATGAAAGTCAAATGTCATAACGGTGTAAATGTAACATAGTGGCTTTGGCAGATTCCAATTTTGAGTTTTCAAAAAGGCCGTAAGAATTTTTCACTCGGTTTTAAGGGTTTTCCTAGAAGAAAAAAAATTATACGGCCTCTCTGATGTCAGCCCGGGCTTATTTATGAAAGTCAAATGTCATAACGGTGTAAATGTAACATATTGGCTTTGGCAGATTCCAATTTTGAGTTTTCAAAAAGGCGTAAGAATATTTCACTCGGTTTTAGGGTTTTCCTAGAAGAAAAAAATTATACGGCCTCTCTGACTGTCAGCCCGGGCTTATTTATGAAAGTCAAATGTCATAACGGTGTAAATGTAACATATTGGCTTTGGCAGATTCCAATTTTGAGTTTTCAAAAAGGCGTAAGAATATTTCACCCGGTTTTAGGGTTTTCCTAGAAGAAAAAAAATTATACGGCCTCTCTGACGTCAGCCTCGGGCTGATTTATGAAAGTCAAATGTCATAACGGTGTAAATGTAACATATTGGCTTTGGCAGATTCCAATTTTGAGTTTTCAAAAAGGCGTAAGAATTTTTCACCCGGTTTTAGGGTTTTCCTAGAAGAAAAAAAATTATACGGCCTCTCTGATGTCAGCCCGGGCTGATTTATGAAAGTCAAATGTCATAACGGTGTAATGTAACATATTGGCTTTGGCAGATTCCAATTTTGAGTTTTAAAAAAGGCGTAAGAATTTTCACCTCGGTTTTAGGGTTTTCCTAGAAGAAAAAAATTATACGGCCTCTCTGATGTCAGCCCGGGCTTATTTATGAAAGTCAAATGTCATAACGGTGTAAATGTAACATATTGGCTTTGGCAGATTCCAATTTTGAGTTTTCAAAAAGGCGTAAGAATTTTCACCCGGTTTTAGGGTTTTCCTAGAAGAAAAAAAATTATACGGCCTCTCTGATGTCAGCTCGGGCTGATTTATGAAAGTCAAATGTCATAACGGTGTAAATGTAACATATTGGCTTTGGCAGATTCCAATTTTGAGTTTTCAAAAAGGCGTAAGAATATTTCACCCGGTTTTAGGGTTTTCCTAGAAGAAAAAAAATTATACGGCCTCTCTGACGTCAGCCCGGGCTGATTTATGAAAGTCAAATGTCATAACTGTGTAAATGTAACATATTGGCTTTGGCAGATTCCAATTTTGAGTTTTCAAAAAGGCGTAAGAATATTTCACCCGGTTTTAGGGTTTTCCTAGAAGAAAAAAAAATTATACGGCCTCTCTGACGTCAGCCCGGGCTGATTTATGAAAGTCAAATGTCATAACGGTGTAAATGTAACATATTGGCTTTGGCAGATTCCAATTTTGAGTTTTCAAAAAGGCGTAAGAATATTTCACTCGGTTTTAGGGTTTTCCTAGAAGAAAAAAAATTATACGGCCTCTCTGATGTCAGCCCGGGCTGATTTATGAAAGTCAAATGTCATAACGGTGTAAATGTAACATATTGGCTTTGGCAGATTCCAATTTTGAGTTTTCAAAAAGGCGTAAGAATATTTCACCCGGTTTTAGGGTTTTCCTAGAAGAAAAAAAATTATACGGCCTCTCTGACGTCAGCCCGGGCTGATTTATGAAAGTCAAATGTCATAACGGTGTAAATGTAACATATTGGCTTTGGCAGATTCCAATTTTGAGTTTTCAAAAAGGCGTAAGAATATTTCACCTCGGTTTTAGGGTTTTCCTAGAAGAAAAAAAATTATACGGCCTCTCTGATGTCAGCCCGGGCTGATTTATGAAAGTCAAATGTCATAACGGTGTAAATGTAACATATTGGCTTTGGCAGATTCCAATTTTGAGTTTTCAAAAAGGCGTAAGAATATTTCACCCGGTTTTAGGGTTTTCCTAGAAGAAAAAAAAATTATACGGCCTCTCTGACGTCAGCCCGGGCTGATTTATGAAAGTCAAATGTCATAACGGTGTAAATGTAACATATTGGCTTTGGCAGATTCCAATTTTGAGTTTTCAAAAAGGCGTAAGAATATTTCACCCGGTTTTAGGGTTTTCCTAGAAGAAAAAAAATTATACGGCCTCTCTGACTGTCAGCCCGGGCTGATTTATGAAAGTCAAATGTCATAACGGTGTAAATGTAACATATTGGCTTTGGGCAGATTCCAATTTTGAGTTTTCAAAAAGGCGTAAGAATATTTTCACTCGATTTTAGGGTTTTCCTAGAAGAAAAAAATTATACGGCCTCTCTGATGTCAGCCCGGGCTTATTTATGAAAGTCAAATGTCATAACGGTGTAAATGTAACATATTGGCTTTGGCAGATTCCAATTTTGAGTTTTCAAAAAGGCGTAAGAATATTTCACTCGGTTTTAGGGTTTTCCTAGAAGAAAAAAAATTATACGGCCTCTCTGATGTCAGCCCGGGCTTATTTATGAAAGTCAAATGTCATAACGGTGTAAATGTAACATATTGGCTTTGGCAGATTCCAATTTTGAGTTTTCAAAAAGGCGTAAGAATATTTCACCCGGTTTTAGGGTTTTCCTAGAAGAAAAAAAAGTTATACGGCCTCTCTGATGTCAGCCCGGGCTGATTTATGAAAGTCAAATGTCATAACGGTGTAAATGTAACATATTGGCTTTGGCAGATTCCAATTTTGAGTTTTCAAAAAGGCGTAAGAATATTTCACCCGGTTTTAGGGTTTTCCTAGAAGAAAAAAAATTATACGGCCTCTCTGACGTCAGCCCGGGCTGATTTATGAAAGTCAAATGTCATAACGGTGTAAATGTAACATATTGGCTTTGGCAGATTCCAATTTTGAGTTTTCAAAAAGGCGTAAGAATTTTTCACCCGGTTTTAGGGTTTTCCTAGAAGAAAAAAAATTATACGGCCTCTCTGATGTCAGCCCGGGCTGATTTATGAAAGTCAAATGTCATAACGGTGTAAATGTAACATATTGGCTTTGGCAGATTCCAATTTTGAGTTTTCAAAAAGGCGTAAGAATATTTCACCCGGTTTTAGGGTTTTCCTAGAAGAAAAAAAATTATACGGCCTCTCTGACGTCAGCCCGGGCTGATTTATGAAAGTCAAATGTCATAACGGTGTAAATGTAACATATTGGCTTTGGCAGATTCCAATTTTGAGTTTTCAAAAAGGCGTAAGAATATTTCACCCGGTTTTAGGGTTTTCCTAGAAGAAAAAAAATTATACGGCCTCTCTGACGTCAGCCCGGGCTGATTTATGAAAGTCAAATGTCATAACGGTGTAAATGTAACATATTGGCTTTGGCAGATTCCAATTTTGAGTTTTCAAAAAGGCGTAAGAATATTTCACCTCGGTTTTAGGGTTTTCCTAGAAGAAAAAAAATTATACGGCCTCTCTGATGTCAGCCCGGGCTTATTTATGAAAGTCAAATGTCATAACGGTGTAAATGTAACATATTGGCTTTGGCAGATTCCAATTTTGAGTTTTCAAAAAGGCGTAAGAATATTTCACCCGGTTTTAGGGTTTTCCTAGAAGAAAAAAATTATACGGCCTCTCTGACGTCAGCCCGGGCTGATTTATGAAAGTCAAATGTCATAACTGTGTAAATGTAACATATTGGCTTTGGCAGATTCCAATTTTGAGTTTTCAAAAAGGCGTAAGAATATTTCACCCGGTTTTAGGGTTTTCCTAGAAGAAAAAAAATTATACGGCCTCTCTGACGTCAGCCCGGGCTGATTTATGAAAGTCAAATGTCATAACGGTGTAAATGTAACATATTGGCTTTGGCAGATTCCAATTTTGAGTTTTCAAAAAGGCGTAAGAATTTTTCACCTCGGTTTTAGGGTTTTCCTAGAAGAAAAAAAATTATACGGCCTCTCTGATGTCAGCCCGGGCTGATTTATGAAAGTCAAATGTCATAACGGTGTAAATGTAACATATTGGCTTTGGCAGATTCCAATTTTGAGTTTTCAAAAAGGCGTAAGAATATTTCACCCGGTTTTAGGGTTTTCCTAGAAGAAAAAAAATTATACGGCCTCTCTGACGTCAGCCCGGGCTGATTTATGAAAGTCAAATGTCATAACGGTGTAAATGTAACATATTGGCTTTGGCAGATTCCAATTTTGAGTTTTCAAAAAGGCGTAAGAATATTTCACTCCGGTTTTAGGGTTTTCCTAGAAGAAAAAAAATTATACGGCCTCTCTGATGTCAGCCCGGGCTGATTTATGAAAGTCAAATGTCATAACTGTGTAAATGTAACATATTGGCTTTGGCAGATTCCAATTTTGAGTTTTTCAAAAAGGCGTAAGAATATTTCACCTCGGTTTTAGGGTTTTCCTAGAAGAAAAAAATTATACGGCCTCTCTGATGTCAGCCCGGGCTGATTTATGAAAGTCAAATGTCATAACTGTGTAATGTAACATATTGGCTTTGGCAGATTCCAATTTTGAGTTTTCAAAAAGGCGTAAGAATATTTTCACCCGGTTTTAGGGTTTTCCTAGAAGAAAAAAAAATTATACGGCCTCTCTGACGTCAGCCCGGGCTGATTTATGAAAGTCAAATGTCATAACTATGGTAAATGTAACATATTGGCTTGGGCAGATTCCAATTTTGAGTTTTCAAAAAAGGCGTAAGAATTTTCACCCGGATTTTTATGGTTTTCCTAGAAGAAAAAAATTATACGGCCTCTCTGATGTCAGCCCGGGCTGATTTATGAAAGTCAAATGTCATAACGGTGTAAATGTAACATATTGGCTTGGCAGATTCCAATTTGAGTTTTAAAAAAGGCGTAAGAATTTTTCACTCGGTTTTAGGGTTTCCTAGAAGAAAAAAAATTATACGGCCTCTCTGATGTCAGCCCGGGCTTATTTATGAAAGTCAAATGTCATAACGGGGTAAATGTAACATATTGGCTTTGGGCAGATTCCAATTTTGAGTTTTCAAAAAGGCGTAAGAATTTTTCACCCGGTTTTAGGGTTTTCCTAGAAGAAAAAAGTTATACGGCCTCTCTGATGTCAGCTCGGGCTGATTTATGAAAGTCAAATGTCATAACGGTGTAAATGTAACATATTGGCTTTGGCAGATTCCAATTTTGAGTTTTCAAAAAGGCCGTAAGAATTTTTCACTCGGTTTTAGGGTTTTCCTAGAAGAAAAAAATTATACGGCCTCTCTGATGTCAGCCCGGGCTTATTTATGAAAGTCAAATGTCATAACGGTGTAAATGTAACATATTGGCTTTGGCAGATTCCAATTTTGAGTTTTCAAAAAGGCGTAAGAATTTTCACCCGAGTTTTAGGGTTTTCCTAGAAGAAAAAAAATTATACGGCCTCTCTGATGTCAGCCCGGGCTGATTTATGAAAGTCAAATGTCATAACGGTGTAAATGTAACATATTGGCTTTGGCAGATTCCAATTTTGAGTTTTCAAAAGGCGTAAGAATATTTCACCCGGTTTTAGGGTTTTCCTAGAAGAAAAAAATGTATACGGCCTCTCTGATGTCAGCCCGGGCTGATTTATGAAAGTCAAATGTCATAACGGTGTAAATGTAACATATTGGCTTTGGCAGATTCCAATTTTGAGTTTTCAAAAAGGCGTAAGAATATTTCACTCGGTTTTAGGGTTTTCCTAGAAGAAAAAAAATTATACGGCCTCTCTGATGTCAGCCCGGGCTGATTTATGAAAGTCAAATGTCATAACGGTGTAAATGTAACATATTGGCTTTGGCAGATTCCAATTTTGAGTTTTCAAAAAGGCGTAAGAATTTTTCACCTCGGTTTTATGGTTTTCCTAGAAGAAAAAAAATTATACGGCCTCTCTGATGTCAGCCCGGGCTGATTTATGAAAGTCAAATGTCATAACGGTGTAAATGTAACATATTGGCTTTGGCAGATTCCAATTTGAGTTTTCAAAAAGGCCGTAAGAATATTTCACCCGGTTTTAGGGTTTTCCTAGAAGAAAAAAATTATACGGCCTCTCTGACTGTCAGCCCGGGCTTATTTATGAAAGTCAAATGTCATAACGGTGTAAATGTAACATATTGGCTTTGGCAGATTCCAATTTTGAGTTTTCAAAAAGGCGTAAGAATATTTCACCCGGTTTTAGGGTTTTTCCTAGAAGAAAAAAAATGTATACGGCCTCTCTGACGTCAGCCCGGGCTGATTTATGAAGTCAAATGTCCATAACGGTGTAAATGTAACATATTGGCTTTGGCAGATTCCAATTTTGAGTTTTCAAAAAGGCGTAAGAATATTTCACCCGGTTTTAGGGTTTTCCTAGAAGAAAAAAATTATACGGCCTCTCTGATGTCAGCCCGGGCTGATTTATGAAAGTCAAATGTCATAACGGTGTAAATGTAACATATTGGCTTTGGCAGATTCCAATTTGAGTTTTCAAAAAGGCGTAAGAATTTTCACCTCGGTTTTAGGGTTTTCCTAGAAGAAAAAAAATTATACGGCCTCTCTGATGTCAGCCCGGGCTTATTTATGAAAGTCAAATGTCATAACGGGTAAATGTAACATATTGGCTGGGCAGATTCCAATTTTGAGTTTTCAAAAAGGCGTAAGAATATTTCACCCGGTTTATAGGTTTTCCTAGAAGAAAAAAAAGGTTATACGGCCTCTCTGATGTCAGCTCGGGCTGATTTATGAAAAGTCAAATGTCATAACGGTGTAAATGTAACATATTGGCTTTGGCAGATTCCAATTTTGAGTTTTAAAAAGCCGTAAGAATTTTTCACTCGGTTTTAGGGTTTTCCTAGAAGAAAAAAAATTATACGGCCTCTCTGATGTCAGCCCGGGCTGATTTATGAAAGTCAAATGTCATAACGGTGTAAATGTAACATATTGGCTTTGGCAGATTCCAATTTGAGTTTTCAAAAAGGCGTAAGAATATTTCACCCGGTTTAGGTTTTCCTAGAAGAAAAAAATTATACGGCCTCTCTGATGTCAGCCCGGGCTTATTTATGAAAGTCAAATGTCATAACGGTGTAAATGTAACATATTGGCTTTGGCAGATTCCAATTTTGAGTTTTCAAAAAGGCGTAAGAATATTTCACCCGGTTTTAGGGTTTTCCTAGAAGAAAAAAATTATACGGCCTCTCTGATGTCAGCCCGGGCTTATTTATGAAAGTCAAAATGTCATAACGGTGTAAATGTAACATATTGGCTTTGGCAGATTCCAATTTTGAGTTTTCAAAAAGGCGTAAGAATTTTCACCCGGTTTTAGGGTTTTCCTAGAAGAAAAAAAATGTATACGGCCTCTCTGACTGTCAGCCCGGCTGATTTATGAAAGTCAAATGTCATAACGGTGTAAATGTAACATATTGGCTTTGGCAGATTCCAATTTTGAGTTTTTCAAAAAGGCCGTAAGAATATTTTCACTCGGTTTTAGGGTTTTCCTAGAAGAAAAAAAATTATACGGCCTCTCTGACTGTCAGCCCGGGCTGATTATGAAAGTCAAATGTCATAACGTATGTAAATGTAACATATTGGCTTTAGGCATGATTCCAATTTTGAGTTTTCATAAAGGGCGTAAGAATATTTCACCTCGGTTTTAGGGTTTTCCTAGAAGAAAAAAATTATAATATAAAAAAAAAACGGGCCTCCTGAAGTCAGCCGGCTGATTGATGAAGTCAATGTCATACTGTGTAATGTAACATATTGGCTTTGGCCGAGATTTCAATTTTGAGTTTCAAAAAGGCGTAAGATTATTTAACCCTGTTTTAGGTTTTTTCTAGAAGAAAAAAACTATACTGCCTCTCTGACTGTCAGCCCGGCTGATGTATGAAAGTCAAATTCATAACGGTGTAAATGTAACATATTGGGCTTTGGGGCAGATTCCAATTTGAGTTTTCAAAAAGCGTAAGAATTTTCAATCGGTTTTAGGGTTTTCCTAGAAAAAAAAAACTATACGGCCTCTCTGATGTCAGCCTCGGCTGATTTTATGAAAGTCAAATGTCATAACGGTGTAAATGTGTACATATTGGCTTTGGCAGATTCCAATTTGAGTTTTCAAAAAGGCGTAAGAATATTTTCACTCGGTTTTTAGGGTTTTCCTAGAAAAAAAAATATTATACGGCCTCTCTGATCGTCAGCCCCGGGCGTATTTATGAAGAGTCAAATGTCATAACGTGTAAATGTACATATTGGCTTTGGCAGATTCCAATTTTGAGTTTCAAAAAGGCGTAAGAATATTTCACACCTCGGTTTAAGGGTTTCCTAGAAGAAAAAAAATTATAACGGCCTCTCTGATGTCAGCCAGTGCTGATTTATGAAAGTCAAATGTCATAACGGTGTAAATGTAACATATTGGCTTTGGCAGATTCCAATTTTGAGTTTTAAAAAGGCGTAAGAATTTTTCACTCGATTGTTAGGGTTTTCTTAGAAGAAAAAAAATTATACGGCCTCTCTGATGTCAGCCCGGGCTTATTTACGAAAGTAAAATGTCATAACGGGGTAAATGTAACATATTGGCTTGGGCAGATTCCAATTTTGAGTTTTCAAAAAAGGCGTAAGAATTTTTTCACCCGATTTTATGGTTTTCCTAGAAGAAAAAAATTTATACGGCCTCTCTGATGTCAGCCCGTGCTTATTTATGAAAGTAAATGTCATAAACGGTGTAAATGTATCATATTGGCTTTGGCAGATTCCAATTTTGAGTTTTCAAAAAGGCGTAAGAATTTTTCACTCGCTTTATAGGGTTTTCCTAGAAGAAAAAAAAGTTATACGGCCTCTCTGATCGTCAGCTCCGGGCTGATTTATGAAAGTCAAATGTCATAACGGTGTAAATGTAACATATTGGCTTTGGGCAGATTCCAATTTTGAGTTTTTCAAAAAGGCCGTAAGAATATTCACTCGGTTTTATGGTTTTCCTAGAAGAAAAAAAGTTATACGGCCTCTCTGATGTCAAGCCCGGGCTTATTTATGAAAGTCAAATGTCATAACGGTGTAAATGTAACATATTGGCTTTGGCAGATTCCAATTTTGAGTTTTCAAAAGCCGTAAGAATTTTTCACCCGGTTTTAGGGTTTTCCTAGAAGAAAAAAAATTATACGGCCTCTCTGATGTCAGCCCGGGCTGATTTATGAAAGTCAAATGTCATAACGGTGTAAATGTAACATATTGGCTTTGGCAGATTCCAATTTTGAGTTTTCAAAAGCCGTAAGAATTTTTCACCCGGTTTTAGGGTTTTCCTAGAAGAAAAAAAATTATACGGCCTCTCTGATGTCAGCCCGGGCTGATTTATGAAAGTCAAATGTCATAACGGTGTAAATGTAACATATTGGCTTTGGCAGATTCCAATTTTGAGTTTTCAAAAAGCCGTAAGAATTTTTCACCGGTTTTAGGGTTTTCCTAGAAGAAAAAAAATTATACGGCCTCTCTGATGTCAGCCCGGGCTGATTTATGAAAGTCAAATGTCATAACGGTGTAAATGTAACATATTGGCTTTGGCAGATTCCAATTTTGAGTTTTCAAAAAAGGCCGTAAGGAATATTTCACCCGGTTTTAGGGTTTTCCTAGAAGAAAAAAATTATACGGCCTCTCTGATGTCAGCCCGGGCTGATTTATGAAAGTCAAATGTCATAACGGTGTAAATGTAACATATTGGCTTTGGCAGATTCCAATTTTGAGTTTTCAAAAAGGCGTAAGAATATTTCACTCGGTTTTATGGTTTTTCCTAGAAGAAAAAAATTATACGGCCTCTCTGATGTCAGCCCCGGGCTTATTTACTGAAAAGTAAAATGTCATAACGGGGTAATGTAACATATTGGCTTTGGCAGATTCCAATTTTGAGTTTTCAAAAAGGCGTAAGAATTTTTCACCCGATTTTAGGGTTGTCCTAGAAGAAAAAATGTTATACGGCCTCTCTGATGTCAGCTCGGGCTGATTTATGAAAGTCACATGTCATAACGGTGTAAATGTAACATATTGGCTTGGCAGATTCCAATTTTGAGTTTTAAAAAAGGCGTAAGAATATTTTACCTTCGGTTTTAGGGTTTTTCCTAGAAGAAAAAAAATTATACGGCCTCTCTGACGTCAGCCCGGGCTGATTTATGAAAGTCAAATGTCATAACGGTGTAAATGTACATATTGGCTTTGGCAGATTCCAATTTTGAGTTTTCAAAAAGGCGTAAGAATATTTCACCCGGTTTTAGGGTTTTCCTAGAAGAAAAAAAATTATACGGCCTCTCTGATGTCAGCCCGGGCTGATTTATGAAAGTAAATGTCATAACGGGGTAAATGTAACATATTGGCTTGGGCAGATTCCAATTTTGAGTTTTCAAAAAGGCGTAAGAATATTTCACCCGTTTTATAGGGTTTTCCTAGAAGAAAAAAATGTATATACGGCCTCTCTGATGTCAGCTCCGGGCTGATTATGAAAGTCAAATGTCATAACGGTGTAAATGTAACATAATTGGCTTTGGCAGATTCCAATTTGAGTTTTCAAAAAGGCGTAAGAATATTTTCACCCGATTTATGGTTTTCCTAGAAGAAAAAAAGGTATACGGCATCTCTGAATGTCAGCCGGGCTGATTTATGAAGTCAAATGTCATAACGGTGTAAATGTAACATATTGGCTTTGGCAGATTCCAATTTTGAGTTTTCTAAAAAGGCGTAAGAATTTTCACCTCGGTTTTAGGGTTTTCCTAGAAGAAAAAAAAATTTATACGGCCTCTCTGATGTCAGCCCGGGCTTATTTATGAAAGTCAAAATGTCATAAGGTGGTAAATGTAAGCATATTGGCTTTGGGCAGATTCCAATTTTGAGTTTTCAAAAAGCGTAAGAATAATTTTCACCCGTTTTAGGGTTTTCCTAGAAGAAAAAAATTATACGGCCTCTCTGACGTCAGCCCGGGCTGATTTATGAAAGTCAAATGTCATAACTGTGTAAATGTAACATATTGGCTTTGGCGATTCCAATTTTGAGTTTTAAAAAGCGTAAGAATATTTCCCGGGTTTTAGGGTTTTCCTAAGAAGAAAAAATATATACGGCCTCTCTGACGTCAGCCCGGGCTGATTTATGAAAGTCAAATGTCATACGGTATGTAAATGTAACATATTGGCTTTGGCAGATTCCCAATTTTGAGTTTTAAAAAGCGTAAGAATTTTTCACTCGGTTTTAGGGTTTTCTCTAGAAGAAAAAAATTATACGGGCCTCTCTGATGTCCAGCCGGGCTTATTTATGAAAGTAAAAGGTCATAACGGGGTTAACAATGTAACATATTGGCTTGGGCAGATTCCAATTTTGAGTTTTCAAAAAGCGTAAGAATTTTTCAACCCGATTTTAGGGTTTTCCTAGAAGAAAAAAATGTATACGGCCTCTCTGATGTCAGCCCGGGATTGATTTATGAAAGTCAAATGTCATAACGTGTAATGTAACATATTGGCTTTGGCAGATTCCAATTTTTGAGTTTTCAAAAAGGCGTAAGAATATTTCACCGGTTTTAGGGTTTTCCTAGAAGAAAAAAAATTATACGGCCTCTCTGATGTCAGCCGGGCTGATTTATGAAAGTCAAATGTCATAACGGTGTAAATGTAACATATTGGCTTTGGCAGATTCCAATTTTGAGTTTTCAAAAAGGCGTAGAATATTTCACCCGGTTTTAGGGTTTCCTAGAAGAAAAAAATGTATACGGCCTCTCTGACGTCAGCCCGGGCTGATTTAATGAAAGTCAAATGTCATAACAGTGTAAATGTAACATATTGGCTTTGGCAGATTCCAATTTTGGAGTTTTCAAAAAGGCGTAAGAATATTTCACCCGGTTTTAGGTTTTCCTAGAAGAAAAAAAATTATACGGGCCTCTCTGACGTCAGCATCCGGCTGATTTATGAAAGTCAAATGTCATAACGGTGTAAATGTAACATATTGGCTTTGGGCAGATTCCTAATTTTGAGTTTTCAAAAAGGCGTAAGAATTTTCACCTCGATTTTATGGTTTTCCTAGAAGAAAAAAAGTATACGGCTCTCTGATGTAAGCCCGGGCTTATTTTACGAAAGTAAAATGTCATAACGGGGTAAATGTAACATATTGGCTTGGGCAGATTCCATTTTGAGTTTTCAAAAAGGCGTAAGAATTTTTTCACCGATTTAGGGTTTTCCTAGAAGAAAAAAAAGGTTATACGGCCTCTCTGATGTCAAGCTCGGGCTGATTTATGAAAGTCAAATGTCATAGAAGGTGTAAATTGTAACATATTGGCTTTGGCAGATTCAATTTTGAGTTTTCAAAAAGGCGTAAGAATTTTTCACTTCGGTTTTAGGGTTTTCTTAGAAGAAAAAACAATTAATACGGCCTCATCTGATGTCAGGCCCGGGCTTATTTATGAAAGTCAAATGTCATAAAAGGTGTAAATGTAACATATTGGCTTTGGCTAATTCCAATTTTGAGTTTTTCAAAAAGGCGTAAGAATATTTTCACCTCGGTTTTTAGGGTTTTCCTAGAAGAAAAAATTATACGGCCTCTCTGACGTCAGCCCGGGCTGATTTATGAAAGTCAAATGTCATAACGGTGTAAATGTAACATATTGGCTTTGGCAGATTCCAATTTTGAGTTTTCAAAAAGCCGTAAGAATTTTTCACCCGGTTTTAGGGTTTTCCTAGAAGAAAAAAAATTATACGGCCTCTCTGATGTCAGCCCGGGCTGATTTATGAAAGTCAAATGTCATAACGGTGTAAATGTAACATATTGGCTTTGGCAGATTCCAATTTTGAGTTTTCAAAAAGCCGTAAGAATTTTTCACCGGTTTTAGGGTTTTCCTAGAAAAAAAAATTATACGGCCTCTCTGATGTCAGCCCGGGCTGATTTATGAAAGTCAAATGTCATAACGGTGTAAATGTAACATATTGGCTTTGGCAGATTCCAATTTTGAGTTTTCAAAAAGCCGTAAGAATTTTTCACCCGGTTTTAGGGTTTTCCTAGAAGAAAAAAAATTATACGGCCTCTCTGATGTCAGCCCGGGCTGATTTATGAAAGTCAAATGTCATAACGGTGTAAATGTAACATATTGGCTTTGGCAGATTCCAATTTTGAGTTTTCAAAAAGCGTAAGATATTTCACCCGGTTTTAGGGTTTTCCTAGAAGAAAAAAAGGTTATACGGCCTCTCTGATGTCAGCTCCGGGCTGATTTATGAAAGTCAAATGTCATAACGGTGTAAATGTAAACATATTGGCTTTGGCAGATTCCAATTTTGAGTTTTCAAAAAGGCGTAATAATTTTTCACTCGGTTTTAGGGTTTTCCTAGAAGAAAAAAGATTATACGGCCTCTCTGATGTCAGCCCGCTTATTTAGGAAGTAAATGTCATAAATGTGTAAATGTAACATATTGGCTTGGCAGATTCCATTTTGCAGTTTTAAAAAAGCGTAAGAATTTTCACACCGGTTTTTAGGGTTTTCCTAAGAAGAAAAATTTATACGGCCTCTCTGATGTCAGCCCGGGCTGATTTTATGAAGTCAAATGTCATAACGGTGTAAATGTAACATATTGGCTTTGGCAGATTCCAATTTTGAGTTTTCAAAATGCCGTAAGAATTTTTCACCCGGTTTTAGGGTTTTCCTAGAAGAAAAAAAATTATACGGCCTCTCTGATGTCAGCCCGGGCTGATTTATGAAAGTCAAATGTCATAACGGTGTAAATGTAACATATTGGCTTTGGCAGATTCCAATTTTGAGTTTTCAAAAAGCCGTAAGAATTTTTCACCCGGTTTTAGGGTTTTCCTAGAAGAAAAAAATTATACGGCCTCTCTGATGTCAGCCCGGGCTGATTTATGAAAGTCAAATGTCATAACGGTGTAAATGTAACATATTGGCTTTGGCAGATTCCAATTTTGAGTTTTCAAAAGCCGTAAGAATTTTTCACCCGGTTTTAGGGTTTTCCTAGAAGAAAAAAAATTATACGGCCTCTCTGATGTCAGCCCGGGCTGATTTATGAAAGTCAAATGTCATAACGGTGTAAATGTAACATATTGGCTTGGCAGATTCCCAATTTTGAGTTTTCAAAAAGCGTAGAATTTTCACCCGGTTTTATGGTTTTTCCTAGAAGATAAAAAATTTATACGGCCTCTCTGATGTCAGCCCGGGCTTATTTTGAAAGTCAAATGTGCAATACATGGTGTAAATGTACATATTGGCTTTGGCAGATTCCAATTTTGAGTTTTCAAAAGGCGTAAGAATATTTCACCCGTTTTAGGGTTTCCTAGGAAGAAAAAAAATTATACGGCCTCTCTGACGTCAGCCCGGGCTGATTTATGAAAGTCAAATGTCATAACTGTGTAAATGTAGACATATTGGCTTTGGCTGATTCCAATTTGAGTTTTCAAAAAGGCGTAAGAATTTTTCACCCGGTTTTAGGTTTTCCTAGAAGAAAAAAATTATACGGCCTCTCTGATGTCAAGCCCGGGCTGATTTATGAAAGTCAAATGTCATAACGGTTGTAAATGTAACATATTGGCTTTGGCAGATTCCAATTTTGAGTTTTCAAAAAGGCGTAAGAATTTTCACTCGGTTTATGGTTTTCCTAGAGAAAAAAAATTATACGGCCTCTGATGTCAAGCCCGGGGCTTATTTAGCGAAAGTCAAATGTCATAACGGTGTAAATGTAACATCTTGGCTTTGGCTGAAATTCCAATTTTGAGTTTTCAAAAAAGGCGTAAGAATATTTTCACACCCGGATTTTATGGTTTTCCTAGAAGAAAAAAATTATACGGCCTCTCTGATGTCAGCCCGGGGCTTTTATGAAAGTCAAAGGTCAAACGGGTTAATGTAACATATTGGCTTTGGCAGATTCCAATTTGAGTTTTCAAAAGGCGTAAGAATATTTCACCCGGTTTAGGGTTTTCCTAGAAGAAAAAAAATTATACGGCCTCTCTGACGGCAGCCCGGGCTTGTTTAAGATTAAGTCAAATGTCATAACAGTTGTAAATGTAACATATGGGCTTTGGCAGATTCCAATTTTGAGTTTTTCAAAAAGGCCGTAAGAATTTTTCACCGGTTTTAGGGTTTTCCTAGAAGAAAAAAATTATACGGCCTCTCTGATGTCAGCCCGGGCTGATTTATGAAAGTCAAATGTCATAACGGTGTAAATGTAACATATTGGCTTTGGCAGATTCCAATTTTGAGTTTTCAAAAGGCGTAAGAATTTTTCACCGGTTTTAGGGTTTTCCTAGAAGAAAAAAATTATACGGCCTCTCTGATGTCAGCCCGGGCTGATTTATGAAAGTCAAATGTCATAACGGTGTAAATGTAACATATTGGCTTTGGCAGATTCCAATTTTGAGTTTTCAAAAAGGCGTAAGAATTTTTCCCGGTTTTAGGGTTTTCCTAGAAGAAAAAAAATTATACGGCCTCTCTGATGTCAGCCCGGGCTGATTTATGAAAGTCAAATGTCATAACGGTGTAAATGTAACATATTGGCTTTGGCAGATTCCAATTTTGAGTTTTCAAAAAGCCGTAAGAATTTTTCACCCGGTTTTAGGGTTTTACTAGAAGAGATAAAATTATACGGCCTCTCTGATGTCAGGCCCTGGGCTGATTTATGAAGTCAAATGTCCATAACGTGTGTAAATGTAACATATTGGCCTTTGGCAGATTCAAATTTGAGTTTTTCAAAAAGGCGCAAGAATATTTCAATTCCCCTCACCGTTTTCAGGGTTTCCTAAGAAGAAAAAAAATTATACGGCCTCTGCTCTGATGTCAGCCCGGGCTTATTTATGAAAGTCAATGTCATAACGGGTAAATGTAAACATATTGGCTTTGGCAGATTCAATTTTGAGTTTTCAAAAATGCGTAAGACATATTTCTGACACCGGTTTTTAGGGTTTTCCTAGAAGAAAAAAATGTATACTGGCCTCTCATGACTGTCAGCCCGGGCTAATTTATGAAAGTCAAATGTCATAACGGTGTAAATGTAGACATATTGGCTTTGGCAGATTCCAATTTTGAGTTTTCAAAAGGCGTAAGAATTTTACATCCCGGTTTTAAGGTTTTCCTAGAAGAAAAAAATTATACGGCCTCTCTGATGTCAGCCCGGGCTGATTTATGAAAGTCAAATGTCATAACGGTGTAAATGTAACATATTGGCTTTGGCAGATTCCAATTTTGAGTTTTCAAAAAGGCCGTAAGAATTTTTCACCCGGTTTTAGGGTTTTCCTAGAAGAAAAAAATTATACGGCCTCTCTGATGTCAGCCCGGGCTGATTTATGAAAGTCAAATGTCATAACGGTGTAAATGTAACATATTGGCTTTGGCAGATTCCAATTTTGAGTTTTCAAAAGCCGTAAGAATTTTTCACCCGGTTTTAGGGTTTTCCTAGAAGAAAAAAAATTATACGGCCTCTCTGATGTCAGCCCGGGCTGATTTATGAAAGTCAAATGTCATAACGGTGTAAATGTAACATATTGGCTTTGGCAGATTCCAATTTTGAGTTTTCAAAAGCCGTAAGAATTTTTCACCGGTTTTAGGGTTTTCCTAGAAGAAAAAAATTATACGGCCTCTCTGATGTCAGCCCGGGCTGATTTATGAAAGTCAAATGTCATAACGGTGTAAATGTAACATATTGGCTTTGGCAGATTCCAATTTTGAGTTTTCAAAAGGCGTAAGAATTTTTCACCGGTTTTAGGGTTTTCCTAGAAGAAAAAAAATTATACGGCCTCTCTGATGTCAGCCCGGGCTGATTTATGAAAGTCAAATGTCATAACGGTGTAAATGTAACATATTGGCTTTGGCAGATTCCAATTTTGAGTTTTCAAAAAGGCGTAAGAATTTTTCACCCGGTTTTAGGGTTTTCCTAGAAGAAAAAAATTATACGGCCTCTCTGATGTCAGCCCGGGCTGATTTATGAAAGTCAAATGTCATAACGTGTAAATGTAAATATAACATATTGGAGGCCCCAAGCCCTTAAACCTGATTAGTGTATTAACCACTATGTGTGGTACATGCTTTCTATAAAATGTCAATCGGGAAGCTCTGATGATACTTAATCATTGCCTGTCAATAAAAGACTCATATGTTTTGCCCTTTAACCCACCCCTTGGTGCCACTTTTCACATTGTAAACTTTTACAAAAATTTGGGCAGAGTCTCCCCATAAATAGAGCTATCCCAAAACAGAGTACAACACATAACAAAATTCCCGGCCAGGAACACATAATACTCAACAGAAAGCAGTAATACAAGTAGATTCCCACAGGGAGACACCACACATATGTCAACAAAAGTGGGTTTCCAACACCCACATAATACACCAATGACTCTCAGATCATTCTAGCAATTCAACCTAATTGCATGCAACCATTAAATGAAAGAGAGAAAGGATCATGCCTTTATATACAATCATATACAAGTATAATCGTGCCTCACATGCGAGCATCATGAATATGAATATGTATAAATCCCAGGTGTATATAGGTACTCCTAGTACGATACCCGTGCTCCATCAAGCCCTGGTGACCGACACGTATCCTGGGATTCCAGTCCTCAATCAAACAGCTTCGAGCTCAGCTCCATAGCCATCGATGTACCTGTCCACCTTGTCCCAACAGAGACAGCCCCCAACGGGGTGAGCATACCAAGACACAAAATCCCATAATCATAATAATGAAATTAATAATTTAACAACAAAGGTAAATGCTAATGATTTAAATGATACTCCCTGGATGGCAACATCCTCATAGGCCTTGATTCCGTGTACTGTCCCTGTTCTCACAACATCAAACTCATCAAATCTCATAAATCAGTAAATCAACACATTGATTTACACATCGCATGCCTGATCCTCGAATATCAACATATAGTGATTACAAATTCATTAAACATGCAATTACAGATATCACAATATCTATACTGATTTCACAACCTTGCTATCAATCACAGATAGCTCAATATGCCGTAGCATTTATTTTTACCAATCCCTTCATTATACTTAGACATCTCAAGTGTCTTATAATGAATACATGAGTCTACAAACCTAGACATCTCAAAGGTCTACATAATGAATACATGATTCTACGACCTAGACCATCTCAATGTCTTACGAAGAATGCATATCTACAACCTAGACATCTCAAATGCTCATAATATAGTCATATAAAATCCATACCCCCATATATCATGCAAGAGTCATCCTACTCTAGTGTCACGCACGCTACAAGCGGCGATATCAAGATTTGGGTCATTCCTTGGCTATATCAACATATATGTATACACCATACGCAAAACATTCAATGCAATCAAAAACACCTTCTGCATTTCACATATATATAGTAATGCTCGTACGTCGCACGTACCTTAATCTCCGAAGTCCGAGCCAAGCCTTGCTCGAGTTCCATGCCCCGAGGAATGATGTGCTAACACGATAAACAATTCACCATTATTTACGAACATGTAACCTATGCTCAAGCACACCCATATCCCTCACAACATTGTCAATACACGACAATTATCCTCTTAAAAGACCCGGGGCAGGGGTACATGCAGGGAAGGAAATAAATGAGACAATCGAATTTGTTCAAGAATGCCCTACAAAAATCGAACCTTAATCTCACAATTTCGAACCCAATAATTCCATAATTCATCTAAAAGTGAATTAATCAATCCATAGCATGAATAATCATCCTACATGCCCAACCCCCCAAATTTGAAATCCAAATCCTACAATTTTCGAAAATAATTTCGAACCATAATCACCAATTTAAGCAGGGAAATGCACGAAAAAGACAACAAGGGTTAAGGGAGATTACCCAACGAAATCGGAAGCAAAATCGGACGAAATCCGATGAACCCTAACTTTTGGGGATCGACGCCTTTCTGCCAATTCGACTCCAGGACGCGACGAAACCACGAATTGATGGAGGGGAAAGAAGCGCCTCGTCGAGACGAAGCGGCGGTAGGTCGCACCGCCCCGAAAGGCGGCCGGACGGCGGCGGGCGGAGCGCCTTTTGCGCGCGGAGGCAGGGGAGATCGGGAAGAGGAAGGGGTCGCGCGAGGGGAGAGAGGGGAAAATGAGGGCTGACTGAAAATGAAATTAATCCTAAAATCTGGGGTTCAAATGGTATTTATAGCAAAAATACCCCGAAAAATTAATTAGCCCCACAAATACATCATGATTCCTTAAAAATCATCTGTTTTCAAAAACTCTCTCTCTAACTCCAAAACCCTCTACCGGTGCTCACATAGCACCCGAGATTCCGAGACACATCAAAAACCCAACTCTTAGGTTTTACACCGTAATGTGAATACAATCTCAACCTCTGGATCCAACGATCCCAACTACCCAAATAAACGAGCCCGAGAGGCCCAACACCTCGATTAAATCCCCAAATCGCCACGTAAAACCACTTTAGGGATATTAACACTACGGGATTAACACCTATAATCCCTGGTCATCACAATATCCCCCACTAAAAGAATTTCGTCCTCGAAATTAGCACTGGTGTATCACGTAACACCCAGGCTACACAACAACATGAAGCCAGAACCTCGATTCTTGACCATATCAGAATCGTATTAATAACGCGAGGATACTTACCTCTCATCTAACTCTGAAACAGAGCGACATACCAAAACCAACATATCACCCAAGAGGTAAAACGTACCTCGATGCGGGTCATCCCAAAAGTCAGTCCCTCATGACTGCGAAACAACTGATACTTACGACTGTAGATCAGACAGTCATCCTTCGTTCTAATACAACAGTACAAACACATCCTGAATGACACCTCAACCGTAAGAGCGTTGACCTCGTGTCAAACTCTGGAGTGGAGTAGACTTCCAAAATCCATCATAACGTCAAAGAGCGTCAGCACAACTCAACGCTAACAGTCCAAAAGCAGTTAGTCAACTGAAACTGCAAGGATTCGAATCGCTCTTGATTCTATCGTAGATATCATTCCATGACATCTTTACCAAGACTCTCGATGTCTAACATACATCGTTACGAAGGAAACACTAGTACAACCACGGTGTACACATACCAAACCTGGTTTCCACTTTCAAACTTCCTCCATCGAAGGAGTAGTCGCCTCATTGCAACTTAATTTGGGCAACTCACGGCCACAAATTCAAACAAAAGACATCTCACAAGATGTCCACCTCCGGATGTTCCAAGAATCACGTTCTGATCATAAATAACAACCGAGACTCCGCAGAGTTTAAATTTCTTAAGGGGCATGCAATAAACCCATTGCATCCTCAACGCTTGTGTCGTCAGCGACACTCAACCAATCCGAAATCCTGCCATCCCTTGAAAATCCTCGGATTAATAATCCAAACTTGGGAAGGCTGTCGCATAACTCGAAGGAAAACACCAACAAGGGAAATACCTTAACCCTCACAAGAAAATCCCTCCTCAAGGGAGTCAACTAACTTCACGATTATTCCTCATAAACATCGTGCCATGGAGATTCCCAATCTCAAGGTGTTCCATATCTCTCATTAGAGATTTAACCATCCCAAAAATAGCATAACTCTATGCTTAACAGAGAGGAAATCAATAACTGGCATCCGTATACTCACCGGTATACCTGCCTAAGCACTGATATCGCATGCATACTCAATGCACTCGGCTCGGGTATCTACCATATATCCCTAAGCCCCAAACACAACCGTCAATTCTGAGTCATTCCTTACTCAGTGGAGGATGAAAATCGACGATTAACAATACACGGTGTGATTCCCAAAATCAACACCACTTGTACCAACTTACCGAATCTTTCAAAGATTCCCAAATAGGTATAATACTACCTTCTTCCTCGCAAGGGAAGTGCCATCGAACTCGAGATCCACAAGTCTCGAACCATCGTTCGGAAAAACTGGATACAATAACACCCAATGTATTCCAATACACGGGTTCCTTTAGATTGAGTCAATAACAACCTGATGTCTCTCTTGTTGGTACTCCAACATCCTGAGCTGTCCCAGACAAGTCTCCAAGATTAAACATAAACGTATACACGTTTCAGCGAGGCACGAACAACCTTAACCTCAATGACATGGTGACTACTAGAGTCCACCACAATCCACATCGTATCACCTTACGATTTGCCAAACTTGGTTCCAACGAGCAGTGTAACGGCTCTAGCAAGCCCATCATGGTGCTACACACACGCGGCAGACAAACCTAGTCTCTGCCTCTTTAGGTTTACCTCAAACCTACCAATAAGACGGACGTTTCCACATGGTATAACATACTATGGGAGAAAACTCAATAGAGTAGTGGGTCTTTATCCAACATTCCTCAATGCCGATACACCCTGGACAACCCAATGTCCCTATGTACTTAACATAACCTGATCCTACTCCCTTAGGACCCATCCTACACCCTCAAGGGTGGTGTGACCATGTCCACCACATGTCACATCGACAGAAAGCGAGTACTTTCCTCCATGATTACTCCTGTCGTCAAATCACATGGCCAAAAGCCATTCCAACGAGCATACTTCTAGGGTATCACCACTCGTAAAATGATTACCCCCAAACATAAGCTGCGGTACAATCACATGTACAGCGCATCCATCCATTCCTCGAGCAACCCGCTCGGTATATGGGTCACGTCCATCGGTGTCGCACACACCACCTTGTGCCCAGTACTGGCACCCAAGGCATACTACTGAATACGTATACTCAACGCATCGATCATCGTAACGATGATGCATGTCTAATAAGACATCTCCTACACCATCGTCATCGTCATCCCGTGACGACACATGCCAACTCATGGCATCTAAAACATTGCCCACTAGTGACGATACATGTACCTCAGCGTATGTCATCCACTATCATGCTAGTAAAATAGGCATAATAAAACATGTATATCAATGCATGCCAGCTACAATAAAGCTAATAAAATAGCAATATCTCATACCTCATCGCTAGTGATATAGCGTCATACCTGTCTCCGTCGCTCAATAATAGTGCGTAATCAGCACCCATCGCTCGAAGGCGGCAAAATCCTGTGCTGAGTACATAGCGGCAAAATCCCTCGCTATAGAATCGACGGCATGACACCCTCGTCATATAATAAGTGGCATGAAACCTCGCTATATACCTGAGTATGAATCATCGTCCACATAGTAGCGGAAAGAGGCATCGCTATCAATACACCTGGCGGAATGAACCATCGCCAATAGATATAGCGGAATGAACCATCGCTATAAATACACCTGGCGGAATGAACCATCGCCAATCAATATAGCGGAATGAACCATCGCTATCAATACACCTGGCGGAATGAACCATCGCCAATAGATATAGCGGAATGAACCGTCGCTATAAATACGCCTGGCGGAATGAACCATCGCCAATAGATATAGCGGAATGAACCATCGCTATCAATACACCTGGCGGAATGAACCATCGCCAATAGATATAGCGGAATGAACCGTCGCTATAAATACACCTGGCGGAATGAACCATCGCCAATAGATATAGCGGAAAGAACCATCGCTATAAACCGTGTCCTCATAGAGAAATGAATATAAATCGACACAGCGGGACACATCACCGCTATCATCCGTGTCATCACAAAGGAATGAATCATCATCCTAACAAGCGGCATCTCATCCTCGCTTCTTCATACAAGCGGTATCTCATCCTCGCTTCGTATGGCATACCCCGCCTCCATGTGCAAGCGAGCATCCCCGCCCGCTCCACATTTTTAGCGGTCAAGCGTAAGTATAAAAATTCTCACTGTCATAAGCAGGACTCCTGGAATGTGTAATCATCATTCCTTTTTATACTCCATATTTCCTGTAACCTGCAACCATCAGGGTTAACAACAATAGCCATATACGCTATGCATCAACATTCAATACATAATAAAAACGCATTATATGAATGTATGGATATGCAATGTCATGACATTCTTTTTCCTTAAATCCTTATTTCATCCTGAGCCCTTATCATTAGTACATTTTAATGCTTCTTGCTACTCCAGGAAAGCGGAATTCTTCCTCGCTTCCACTGGACTTTAGCGTTGCTACTCCATGTAAGCGGAACTCTTCATCGCTTCCAATGGACTTTAGCGTTGCTACTCCATATAAGCGGGACTCTTCATCGCTTCATATGGACTTTAGCATAAGCCATTAAAATCCTTACTAAGATAACTTTGACTCAAGACATGCATATGCAAAACAATGCACAATAACATATATCATAACCTCAATGCACCACTTTGCATTCATCATGTGTCAACAAGACAACGTAAAATACATGTTACCTCGGAAATATCCCTTTATCTGATTTTCTTAAAACCAGCTTCCTTGGCACATAACACACGGAGTGCCAGACATCCCCATAAATGTCATCCTATCGTGTTCCACACGATTCCTGCAACCACAATGGTTAGCAATACCACTTTTCATATCATAAGAGCACATAAACAATGTGTTATGTCATACAACATTAATGCCATCATGCATAAATATGTGCTATCAATAACTTCCTAGGCCCTTAACAGCCCCAATGAGCAACCACTGCTCTGATACCACTAATGTAAGGACCCCAAGCCCTTAAAACCTTGATTAGTGTATTAACCACTATGTGTGGTACATGCTTCTATAAAATGTCAATCGGGAAGCTCTGATGATACTTAATCATTGCCTGTCAATAAAAGACTCATATGTTTGCCCTTTACCAACCCCTTGGTGCCACTTTTCACATTGTAAACTTTTACAAAAATTTGGGCAGAGTCTCCCCATAAATAGAGCTATCCCAAAACAGAGTACTACACATAACAAAATTCCCGGCCAGGGAACACATAATACTCAACAGAAAGCAGTAATACAAGTAGATTCCCAGCCAGGGAAGACACCACACATATGTCAACAAAAGTGGGTTCCAACACCCACATAATACACCAATGACTCTCATATCATTCTAGCAATTCAACCTAATTGCATGCAACCTTAAATGAAAGAGAGAAAGGCTCATGCCTTTATATACAATCCATATACAAGTATAATCGTGCTCACATGCGAGCATCATGAATATGAATATGTATAAATCCTCAGGTGTATATATAGGTACTCTATACGATACCGTGCTCCATCAAGCCCTGGTACCACGATCCTGGGAGTACCTCAAATCAACAGCTCGAGCTCAGCTCCATAGCCATCGATGTACCTGTCCACCTGTCCCAACAGAGACAGCCCCCAACGGGGTGAGCATACCAATACACAAAATCCCATAATCATAATAATGAAATTCATAATTTACAACAAAGGTAAATGCTAATGAATTTAAATGATACTCCCTGGATGGCAACATCCTCATCCGGGATTCCGTGTACTGTCCCTGTTCTCACAACATCAAACTCATCAAATCTCATAAATCAGTAAATCAACACATTGATTTACACATCGCATGCCTGATCCTCGAATATCAACATATAGTGATTACAAATTCATTAAACATGCAATTACAGATATCACAATATCTAATACTGATTTCACAACCTTGCTATCAATCACAGATAGCTCAAATGCCTTAGCATTTATTTTACCAATCCTTCATTATACTTAGACATCTCAAGTGTCTTATAATGAATACATGAGTCTACAAACCTAGACATCTCAAATGTCTCATAATGAATACATGATTCTACGAACCTAGACATCTCAAATGTCTTACGAAGAATGCATGATTCTACAAACCTAGACATCTCAAATGTCTCATAATATAGTCATATAAATCCAGTACCCCATATATCATGCAAGAGTCATCCTACTCTAGTGTCACGCACGCTACAAGCGGCGATATCAAGATTTGGGTCATTCCTTGGCTATATCAACATATATGTATAACCATACGCAAAACATTCAATGCAATCAAAAACACCTTATGCATTTCACATATATATAGTAATGCTCGTACGTCGCACGTACCTTAAATCTCCGAAGTCCGAGCCAAGCCTTGCTCGAGTTCCATGCCCCGAGGAATGATGTGCTAACACGATAAACAATTCACCATTATTTACGAACATGTAACCTATGCTCAAGCACACCCATATCCCTCACAACATTGTCAATACACGACAATTATCCTCTTAAAAGACCCGGGGCAGGGTACATGCAGGGAAGGAAATAAATGAGACAATCGAAATTTGTTCAAGAATGCCCTACAAAAATCGAACCTTAATCTCACAATTTCGAACCCAATAATTCCATAATTCATCTAAAAAGTGAATTAATCAATCCATAGCATGAATAATCATCCTACATGCCAAACCCCCAAATTTGAAATCCAAATCCTACAATTTTCGAAAATAATTTCGAACCATAATCACCAATTTAAGCAGGGAAATGCACGAAAAAGACAAACAAGGGTTAAGGGAGATTACCCAACGAAATCGGAAGCAAAATCGGACGAAATCCGATGAACCCTAACTTTTGGGGATCGACGCCTTTCTGCCAAATTCGACTCCAGGACGCGACGAAACCACGAATTGATGGAGGGGAAAGAAGCGCCTCGTCGAGACGAAGGCGGCGGTAGGTCGCACGCCCCGAACGGCGGCCGGACGGCGGCGGGCGGAGCGCTTTTGCGCGCGGAGGCAGGGGAGATCGGGAAAGGGGTCGCGCGCGGGAGAGAGGGGAAAATGAGGGCTGAAAATGAAATTAATCCTAAAATCTTGGGTTCAAATGGTATTTATAGCAAAAATACCCCGAAAAATTAATAGCCCCACAAATACATCATGATTCCTTAAAAATCATCTGTTTTCAAAAACTCTCTCTCTAACTCCAAAACCCTCTACCGGTGCTCACATAGCACCCGAGATTCCGAGACACATCAAAAACCCAACTCTTAGGTTTTACACCGTAATGTGAATACAATCTCAACCTCTGGATCCAACGATCCCAACTACCCAAATAAACGAGCCCAGAAGGCCCAACACCTCGATTAAATCCCCAAATCGCCACGTAAAACCACTTTAGGGATTATTAACACTACGGGATTAACACCTATAATCCCTGGTCATCACATGTTATAACGTGTAAATGTAACATATTGGCTTTGGCAGATTCCAATTTTGAGTTTTCAAAATGCTGTAAGAATTTTTGACCCGGTTTTAGGGTTTTCCTAGAAGAAAAAAAAATTATACGGCCTCTCTGATGTCAGCCCGGGCTGATTTATGAAAGTCGAAAGTGATAACGGTGTAAATGTAACATATTGGCTTTGCCAGAATTCCAATTTGAGTTTTTCAAAAAGGCGTAAGATTTTTTCTCTCGGTTTTAGGGTTTTCCACGAAGAAAAAAAATTATACGGCCTCTCTGATGTCAGCCCGGGCTGATTTATGAAAGTCAAAAGTTATAACGGTGTAAATGTAACATATTGGCTTTGGCAGATTCCAATTTTGAGTTTTCAAAATGCCGTAAGAATTTTTGACCCGGTTTTAGGGTTTTCCTAGAAGAAAAAAATATACGGCCTCTCTGATTGTCAGCCCGGGCTGATTTATGAAAGTCAAATGGCATAACGGTGTAAATGTAACATATTGGCTTTGGCAGATTCCAATTATGAGTTTTCAAAAAGGCGTAAGAATTTTTCTCTCGGTTTTAGGGTTTTCCAGAAGAAAAAAAAATTATACGGCCTCTCTGATGTCAGCCCGGGCTGATTTATGAAAGTCAAAAGTCATAACGGTGTAAATGTAACATATTGGCTTTGGCAGATTCCAATTTTGAGTTTTCAAAAGGCGTAAGAATTTTTCTCTCGGTTTTAGGGTTTTCCAAGAAGAAAAAAAATTATACGGCCTCTCAGATGTCAGCCTGGATTGATTTATGAATGTCAAATGTTATAACGGTGTAAATGTAACATATTGGCTTTTGCAGATTCCAATTTGAGTTTTCAAAATGCCGTAAGAATTTTTGACCCGGTATTAGGGTTTTCCTAGAAGAAAAAAAAATTATACGGCCTCTCTGATGTCAGCCCGGGCTGATTTATGAAAGTCAAATGTCATAACGGTGTAAATGTAACATATTGGCTTTGGCAGATTCCAATTATGAGTTTTCAAAAAGGCGTAAGAATTTTCTCTCGGATTTAGGGTTTTCCTAGAAGAAAAAAAATTATACGGCCTCTCTGATGTCAGCCCGGCCTGATTTATGAAAGTCAAATGTCATAACGGTGTAAATGTAACATATTGGCCTTGGCAGATTCCAATTTTGAGTTTTCAAAAAGGCGTAAGAATTTTTCTCTCGGTTTTAGGGTTTTCCTAGAAGAAAAAAAATTATACGGCCTCTCTGATGTCAGCTCGGGCTGATTTATGAAAGTCAAATGTCATAATGGTGTAAATGTAACATATTGGCTTTGGCAGATTCCAATTATGAGTTTTCAAAAAGGCGTAAGAATTTTTCTCTCGGTTTTAGGGTTTTCCTAGAAGAAAAAATATTATACGGCCTCTCTGCTTGCAGCCCCGGGCTGATTTATGAAAGTCAAAAGTCATAGCGGTGTAAATGTAACATATTGGCTTTGGCAGATTCCAATTTTGAGTTTTCAAAAAGGAGTAAGAATTTTTCTCTCGGTTTTAGGGTTTTCCTAGAAGAAAAAAAATTATACGGCCTCTCTGATGTCAGATCGGGCTGATTTATGAAAGTCAAATGTTATAACGGTGTAAATGTAACATATTGGCTTTGGCAGATTCCAATTTTGAGTTTTCAAAATGCCGTAATAATTTTTGACCCGGTTTTAGGGTTTTCCTAGAAGAAAAAAATTATACGGCCTCTCTGATGTCAGCCCGGGCTGATTTATGAAAGTCAAATGTCATAACGGTGTAAATGTAACATATTGGCTTTCGCAGATTCCAATTATGAGTTTTCAAAAAGGCGTAAGAATTTTTCTCTCGGTTTGAGGGTTTTCCTAGAAGAAAAAAAATTATACGGCCTCTCTGATGTCAGCCCGGATTGATTTATGAATGTCAAATGTTATAACGGTGTAAATGTAACATATTGGCTTGGCAGATTCCAATTTTGAGTTTTCAAAATGCCGTAAGAATTTTTGACCCGGTTATTAGGGTTTTCCTAGAAGAAAAAAAATTATACGGCCTCTCTGATGTCAGCCCGGGCTGATTTATGAAAGTCAAATGTCATAACGGTGTAAATGTAACATATTGGCTTTGGCAGATTCCAATTATGAGTTTTCAAAAAGGCGTAAGAATTTTCTCTCGGTTTTAGGGTTTTCCTAGAAGAAAAAAAATTATACGGCCTCTCTGATGTCAGCCCGGCCTGATGTATGAAAGTCAAATGTCATAACGGTGTAAATGTAACATATTGGCTTTGGCAGATTCCAATTTTGAGTTTTCAAAAAGGCGTAAGAATTTTTCTCTCGGTTTTAGGGTTTTCCAAGAAGAAAAAAAAATTATACGGCCTCTCAGATGTCAGCCTGGATTGATTTATGAATGTCAAATGTTATAACGGTGTAAATGTAACATATTGGCTTTGCAGATTCCAATTTGAGTTTTCAAAATGCCGTAAGAATTTTTGACCCGGTATTAGGGTTTTCCTAGAAGAAAAAAAATTATACGGCCTCTCTGATGTCAGCCCGGGCTGATTTATGAAAGTCAAATGTCATAACGGTGTAAATGTAACATATTGGCTTTGGCAGATTCCAATTATGAGTTTTCAAAAAGGCGTAAGAATTTTTCTCTCGGATTTAGGGTTTTCCTAGAAGAAAAAAAATTATACGGCCTCTCTGATGTCAGCCCGGCCTGATTTATGAAAGTCAAATGTCATAACGGTGTAAATGTAACATATTGGCCTTGGCAGATTCCAATTTTGAGTTTTCAAAAAGGCGTAAGAATTTTTCTCTCGGTTTTAGGGTTTTCCTAGAAGAAAAAAAATTATACGGCCTCTCTGATGTCAGCTCGGGCTGATTTATGAAAGTCAAATGTCATAATGGTGTAAATGTAACATATTGGCTTTGGCAGATTCCAATTATGAGTTTTCAAAAAGGCGTAAGAATTTTTGCTCTCGGTTTTAGGGTTTTCCTAGAAGAAAAAAAATTATACGGCCTCTCTGCTTGCAGCCCGGGCTGATTACGAAAGTCAAAAGTCATAAGCGGTGTAAATGTAACATATTGGCTTTGGCAGATTCCAATTTTGAGTTTTCAAAAAGGAGTAAGAATTTTCTCTCCGGTTTAGGGTTTTCCTAGAAGAAAAAAAATTATACGGCCTCTCTGATGTCAGATCGGGCTGATTTATGAAAGTAAAATGTTATAACGGTGTAAATGTAACATATTGCCTTTGGCAGATTCCAATTTGAGTTTTCAAAATGCCGTAATAATTTTTGACCCGGTTTTAGGGTTTTCCTAGAAGAAAAAAATTATACGGCCTCTCTGATGTCAGCCCGGGCTGATTTATGAAAGTCAAATGTCATAACGGTGTAAAATGTAACATATTGGCTTTCGCAGATTCCAATTATGAGTTTTCAAAAAGGCGTAAGAATTTTTACTCTCGGTTTTAGGGTTTTCCTAGAAGAAAAAAATTATACGGCCTCTCTGATGTCAGCCCGGGATTGATTTATGAATGTCAAATGTTCATAACGGTGTAAATGTAACATATTGGCTTTGGCAGATTCCAATTTTGAGTTTTCAAAAGGCCGTAAGAATTTTTTACCTCGGTATTAGGGTTTCCTAGAAGAAAAAAAATTATACGGCCTCTCTGATGTCAGCCCGGGCTTGATTTATGAAATGTCAAATGTATAACGGTGTAAATGTAACATATTGGCTTTGGCAGATTCCAATTATGAGTTTTCAAAATGCGTAAGAATTTTGCTCCGGTTATTAGGGTTTTCCTAGAAGAAAAAAAATTATACGGCCTCTCTGATGTCAGCCCGGGCTGATTTATGAAAGTCAAATGTCATAACGGTGTAATGTAACATATTGGCTTTGGCAGATTCCAATTATGAGTTTTCAAAAAGGCGTAAGAATTTTTCTCTCGGTTTTAGGGTTTTCCTAGAAGAAAAAAAATTATACGGCGTCTCTGATGTCAGCCTGGCATTGATTTATGAATGTCAAATGTCATAACGGTGTAAATGTAACATATTGGCTTTTGCAGATTCCAATTTGAGTTTTCAAAAATGCCGTAAGAATTTTTCTCTCGGTATTAGGGTTTTCCTAGAAGAAAAAAATTATACGGCCTCTCTGATGTCAGCCCGGGCTGATTTATGAAGTCAAATGTCATAACGGTGTAAATGTAACATATTGGCTTTGGCAGATTCCAATTATGAGTTTTTCAAAAAGGCGTAAGAATTTTCTCTCGGATTTAGGGTTTTCCTAGAAGAAAAAAAATTATACGGCCTCTCTGATGTCAGCCCGGGCCTGATTTATGAAAGTCAAATGTCATAACGGTGTAAATGTAACATATTGGCCTTTGGCAGATTCCAATTTTGAGTTTTCAAAAAGGCGTAAGAATTTTTCTCTCGGTTTAGGGTTTTCCTAGAAGAAAAAAAATTATACGGCCTCTCTGATGTCAGCCCGGGCTGATTTATGAAAGTCAAAAGTCATAACGGTGTAAATGCTAACATATTGGCTTTGGCAGATTCCAATTTTGAGTTTCAAAAAGGCGTAAGAATTTTCTCTCTTCGGTTTAGGGTTTTCCTAGAAGAAAAAAAATTATACGGCCTCTCTGATGTCAGCCCGGATTGATTTATGAATGTCAAATGTTATAACGGTGTAATTGTAACATATTGGCTTGGCAGATTCCAATTTGAGTTTTCAAAATGCCGTAAGAATTTTTGACCCGGTATTAGGGTTTTCCTAGAAGAAAAAATTATACGGCTCTCTGATGTCAGCCCCGGGCTGATTTATGAAAGTCAAATGTCATAACGGTGTAAATGTAACATATTGGCTTTGGCAGATTCCAATTATGAGTTTTCAAAAAGGCGTAAGAATTTTTCTCTCGCTCGTTTAGGGTTTTCCTAGAAGAAAAAAAATTATACGGCCTCTCTGATGTCAGCCCGGCTGATTTATGAAAGGTCAAATGTTATAACGGTGTAAATGTAACATATTGGGCTTGGCAGATTCCAATTTTGAGTTTTCAAATGCCGTAAGAATTTTTGACCCGGTTTTAGGGTTTTCCTAGAAGAAAAAAAATTATACGGCCTCTCTGATGTCAGCCCGGGCTGATTTATGAAAGTCAAATGTTATAACGGTGTAAATTTAACATATTGGCTTTGGCAGATTCCAATTATGAGTTTTCAAAAAGGCGTAAGAATTTTTCTCTCGGTTTTATGGTTTTCCTAGAAGAAAAAAAATTATACGGCCTCTCTGATGTCAGCCCGGGCTGATTTATGAAAGTCAAAAGTTATAACGGTGTAAATGTAACATATTGGCTTTGGCAGATTCCAATTTTGAGTTTTCAACAAGGCGTAAGAATTTTTCTCTCGGTTTTAGGGTTTCTTAGAACAAAAAAAATTATACGGCCTCTCTGATGTCAGCTCGGGCTGATTTATGAAAGTCAAATGTCATAACGGTGTAATGTAATATATTGGCTTTGGCAGATTCCAATTATGAGTTTTCAAAAAGCGTAAGAATTTTTCACTCGGTTTTAGGGTTTTCCTAAAGAAAAAAAATTATACGGCCTCTCTGATGTCAGCCCGGGCTGATTTATGAAAGTCAAATGTCATAACGGTGTAAATGTAACATATTGGCTTTGGCAGATTCCAATTTTGAGTTTTCAAAAAGCGTAAGAATTTTTCTCTCGGTTTTAGGGTTTTCCTAGAAGAAAAAAAATTATACGGCCTCTCTGATGTCAGCCCGGGCTGATTTATGAAAGTCAAATGTCATAACGGTGTAAATGTAACATATTGGCTTTGGCAGATTCCAATTTTGAGTTTTCAAAATGCCGTAAGAATTTTTCACCCGGTTTTAGGGTTTTCCTAGAAGAAAAAAATTATACGGCCTCTCTGATGTCAGCCCGGGCTGATTTATGAAAGTCAAATGTCATAACGGTGTAAATGTAACATATTGGCTTTGGCAGATTCCAATTTTGAGTTTTCAAATGCCGTAAGAATTTTTCTCTCGGTTTTAGGGTTTTCCTAGAAGAAAAAAATTATACGGCCTCTCTGATGTAAGCCCGGGCTGATTTATGAAAGTCAAAGTCATAACGGTGTAATGTAAACATATTGGCTTTGGCAGATTCCAATTTTGAGTTTTCAAAAGCCGTAAGAATTTGACCCGGTTTTAGGGTATTCCTAGAAGAAAAAAATTATACGGCCTCTTCTGATGTCAGCCCGGGCTGATTATGAAAGTCAAATGGCATAACGGTGTAATGTAACATATTGGCTTTGGCAGATCCAATTTGAGTTTTCAAAAAGGCGTAAGAATTTTTCTCTCGTTTTTAGGTTTTCCAAGAAGAAAAAAAATTATACGGCCTCTCTGATGTCAGCCGGGCTTGATTTATGAAAGTCAAATGTATAACGGTGTAAATGTAATCATATTGCTTTGGCAGATTCCAATTTGAGTTTTCAAAAGGCCGTAAGAATTTTTGACCGCGGTTTTAGGGTTTTCCTAGAAGAAAAAAATTATACGGCCTCTCTGATGTCAGCCCGGGCTGATTTATGAAAGTCAAATGTCATAACGGTGTAAATGTAACATATTGGCTTTGGCAGATTCCAAATTATGAGTTTTCAAAAGGCGTAAGAATTTTCTCTCGGTTTAGGGTTTTCCTAGAAGAAAAAAAATTATACGGCCTCTCTGATGTCAGCCCGGGCTGATTTATGAAAGTCAAATGTCATAACGGTGTAAATGTAACATATTGGCTTTGGCAGATTCCAATTTTGAGTTTTCAAAAGGCGTAAGAATTTTTTCTCTCGGATTTTAGGGTTTTCCTAGAAGAAAAAAAATTATACGGCCTCTCTGATGTCAGCTCGGCTGATTTATGAAAGTCAAATGTCATAACGGTGTAAATGTAACATATTGGCTTTGGCAGATTCCAATTATGAGTTTTCAAAAGGCGTAAGAATTTTTCTCTCGGTTTTAGGGTTTTCCTAGAAGAAAAAAAATTATACGGCCTCTCTGATGTCAGCCCGGGCTGATTTATGAAAGTCAAATGTCATAACGGTGTAAATGTAACATATTGGCTTTGGCAGATTCCAATTTTGAGTTTTCAAAAAGGCGTAAGAATTTTTCACTCGGTTTTAGGGTTTTCCTAGAAGAAAAAAATTATACGGCCTCTCTGATGTCAGCCCGGGCTGATTTATGAAAGTCAAATGTCATAACGGTGTAAATGTAACATATTGGCTTTGGCAGATTCCAATTTTGAGTTTTCAAAATGGCGTAAGAATTTTTCACCCGGTTTTAGGGTTTTCCTAGAAGAAAAAAAATTATACGGCCTCTCTGATGTCAGCCCGGGCTGATTTATGAAAGTCAAATGTCATAACGGTGTAAATGTAACATATTGGCTTTGGCAGATTCCAATTTTGAGTTTTCAAAATGCCGTAAGAATTTTTCACCCGGTTTTAGGGTTTTCCTAGAAGAAAAAAAATTATACGGCCTCTCTGATGTCAGCCCGGGCTGATTTATGAAAGTCAAATGTCATAACGGTGTAAATGTAACATATTGGCTTTGGCAGATTCCAATTTTGAGTTTTCAAAAAGGCGTAAGAATTTTTCACTCGGTTTTAGGGTTTTCCTAGAAGAAAAAAAATTATACGGCCTCTCTGATGTCAGCCCGGGCTGATTTATGAAAGTCAAATGTCATAACGGTGTAAATGTAACATATTGGCTTTGGCAGATTCCAATTTTGAGTTTTCAAAAAGCCGTAAGAATTTTTCACCCGGTTTTAGGGTTTTCCTAGAAGAAAAAAATTATACGGCCTCTCTGATGTCAGCCCGGGCTGATTTATGAAAGTCAAATGTCATAACGGTGTAAATGTAACATATTGGCTTTGGCAGATTCCATTTTGAGTTTTCAAAATGCCGTAAGAATTTTTCACCCGGTTTTAGGGTTTTCCTAGAAGAAAAAAAATTATACGGCCTCTCTGATGTCAGCCCGGGCTGATTTATGAAAGTCAAATGTCATAACGGTGTAAATGTAACATATTGGCTTTGGCAGATTCCAATTTTGAGTTTTCAAAAGCGTAAGAATTTTTCACCCGGTTTTAGGGTTTTCCTAGAAGAAAAAAATTATACGGCCTCTCTGATGTCAGCCCGGGCTGATTTATGAAAGTCAAATGTCATAACGGTGTAAATGTAACATATTGGCTTTGGCAGATTCCAATTTTGAGTTTTCAAAATGCGTAAGAATTTTTCACTCGGTTTTAGGGTTTTCCTAGAAGAAAAAAAATTATACGGCCTCTCTGATGTCAGCCCGGGCTGATTTATGAAAGTCAAATGTCATAACGGTGTAAATGTAACATATTGGCTTTGGCAGATTCCAATTTTGAGTTTTCAAAAGCCGTAAGAATTTTTCACCCGTTTTAGGGTTTTCCTAGAAGAAAAAAAATTATACGGCCTCTCTGATGTCAGCCCGGGCTGATTTATGAAAGTCAAATGTCATAACGGTGTAAATGTAACATATTGGCTTTGGCAGATTCCAATTTGAGTTTTCAAAAAGCCGTAAGAATTTTTCACCCGGTTTTAGGGTTTTCCTAGAAGAAAAAAAATTTACGGCCTCTCTGCTTGTCAGCCCGGGCTGATTTATGAAAGTCAAAAGTCATAAGCGGTGTAAATGTAACATATATTGGCTTTGGCAGATTCCAATTTGAGTTTTCAAAAAGGAGTAAGAATTTTCTCTCGGTTTTAGGGTTTTCCTAGAAGAAAAAAATTATACGGCCTCTCTGATGTCAGATCGGGCTGATTTATGAAAGTCAAATGTTTATAACGGTTGTAAATGTAACATATTGCCTTTGGCAGATTCCAATTTTGAGTTTTCAAATGCCGTAAGAATTTTTGCCCGGTTTTAGGGTTTTCCTAGAAGAAAAGAAATTATACGGCCTCTCTGATGTCAGCCCGGGCTGATTTATGAAAGTCAAATGTCATAACGGTGTAAATGTGTAACATATTGGCTTTGGCAGATTCCAATTTTGAGTTTTCAAAAATGCCGTAAGAATTTTCTACTCCGGTTTTAGGGTTTTCCTAGAAGAAAAAATTATACGGCCTCTCTGATGTCAGCCCGGCTGATTATGAATGTCAAATGTCATAACGGTGTAAATGTAACATATTGGCTTTGGCAGATTCCAATTATGAGTTTTCAAAATGCCGTAAGAATTTTTACTCTCGGTATTAGGGTTTTCCTAGAAGAAAAAAAATTATACGGCCTCTCTGATGTCAGCCCGGGCTGATTTATGAAAGTCAAATGTCATAACGGGTTGTAAATGTAACATATTGGCTTTGGCAGATTCCAATTATGAGTTTTCAAAAAGGCGTAAGAATTTTTCTCTCGGTTTTAGGGTTTTCCTAGAAGAAAAAAAATTATACGGCCTCTCTGATGTCAGCCCGGGCTGATTTATGAAAGTCAAATGTCATAACGGTTGTAAATGTAACATATTGGCTTTGGCAGATTCCAATTTTGAGTTTTCAAAAGGCGTAAGAATTTTCTCTCGGTTTTAGGGTTTTCCTAGAAGAAAAAAAATTATACGGCCTCTCATGATGTCAGCCTGGATGATTTATGAATGTCAAATGTTCATAACGGTGTAAATGTAACATATTGGCTTTGGCAGATTCCAATTTGAGTTTTCAAAATGCCGTAAGAATTTTTTACTCGGTATTAGGGTTTTCCAGAAGAAAAAAAATTATACGGCCTCTCTGATGTCAGCCCGGCATTGATTTATGAAAGTCAAATGTCATAACGGTGTAAATGTAACATATTGGCTTTGGCAGATTCCAATTATGAGTTTTCAAAAGGCGTAAGAATTTTTCTCTCCGGATTTTAGGGTTTCCTAGAAGAAAAAAAATTATACGGCCTCTCTGATGTCAGCCCGGGCTGATTTATGAAAGTCAAATGTCATAACGGTTGTAAATGTAACATATTGGCCTTTGGCAGATTCCAATTATGAGTTTTCAAAAAGGCGTAAGAATTTTTCTCTCGGTTTTAGGGTTTTCCTAGAAGAAAAAAATTATACGGCCTCTCTCTGATGTCAGCTCGGGCTGATTTATGAAAGTCAAATGTCATAAGGGTGTAAATGTAACATATTGGCTTTGGCAGATTCCAATTATTGAGTTTTCAATAAGGCGTAAGAATTTTTCTCTCGGTTTTAGGGTTTTCCTAGAAGAAAAAAAAATTATACGGCCTCTCTGATGTCAGCTCGGGCTGATTTATGAAAGTCAAAATGTCATAACGGTGTAAATGTAACATATTGGCTTCGGCAGATTCCAATTTGAGTTTTCAAAAATGCCGTAAGTAATTTTTCTCCGGTTTTAGGGTTTTCCTAGAAGAAAAAAAATTATACGGCCTCTCTGATGTCATAGCCGGGCTGATTTATGAAAGTCAAATGTTATAACGGTGTAAATGTAACATATTGGCTTTCGGCAGATTCCAATTTTGAGTTTTCAAAATGCGCGTAATAATTTTTGACCTCGGTTTTAGGGTTTTCCTAGAAGAAAAAATTATACGGCCTCTCTGATGTCAGCCGGTGCTGATTTATGAAAGTCAAATGTCATAACGGTGGTAATGTAACATATTGGCTTTCGGCAGATTCCAATTATGAGTTTTCAAAAAGGCGTAAGAATTTTTCTCTCGGTTTGAGGGTTTTCCTAGAAGAAAAAAAATTATACGGCCTCTCTGATGTCAGCCCGGATTGATTTATGATGTCAAATGTTATAACGGTGTAAATGTAACATATTGGCTTGGCAGATTCCAATTTTGAGTTTTCAAAATGCCGTAAGAAATTTTTGACCCGGTATTAGGGTTTTCCTAGAAGAAAAAAAATTATACGGCCTCTCTGTGTCAGCCCGGGCTGATTTATTGAAAGTCAAATGTCATAACGGTGTAATGTAAACATATTGGCTTGGCAGATTCCAATTATGAGTTTCAAAAAGGCGTAAGAATTTTTCTCTCGGTTTTAGGGTTTTCCTAGAGAAAAAAAATATACGGCCTCTCTGATGTCAGCCCGGGCTGATTTATGAAAGTCAAATGTCATAACGGTGTAAATGTAACATATTGGCTTTGGCAGATTCCAATTTTGAGTTTTCAAAATGCGTAAGAATTTTTCACTCGGTTTTAGGGTTTTCCTAGAAGAAAAAAATTTATACGGCCTCTCTGATGTCAGCCCGGGCTGATTTATGAAAGTCAAATGTCATAACGGTGTAAATGTAACATATTGGCTTTGGCAGATTCCAATTTTGAGTTTTCAAAAAGGCGTAAGAATTTTTCTCTCGTTTTAGGGTTTTCCTAGAAGAAAAAAATTATACGGCCTCTCTGATGTCAGCCCGGGCTGATTTATGAAAGTCAAATGTCATAACGGTGTAAATGTAACATATTGGCTTTGGCAGATTCCAATTTTGAGTTTTCAAAAATGCCGTAAGAATTTTTCACCCGGTTTTAGGGTTTTCCTAGAAGAAAAAAAATTATACGGCCTCTCTGATGTCAGCCCTGGCTGATTTATGAAAGTCAAATGTCATAACGGGGTAAATGTAACATATTGGCTTTGGCAGATTCCAATTTTGAGTTTTCAAAAGGCGTAAGAATTTTTCACTCGGTTTAGGGTTTTCCTAGAAGAAAAAAAATTATACGGCCTCTCTGATGTCAGCCCGGGCTGATTTATGAAAGTCAAATGTCATAACGGTGTAAATGTAACATATTGGCTTTGGCAGATTCCAATTTTGAGTTTTCAAATGCCGTAAGAATTTTTCACCCGGTTTTAGGGTTTTCCTAGAAGAAAAAAAATTATACGGCCTCTCTGATGTCAGCCCGGGCTGATTTATGAAAGTCAAATGTCATAACGGTGTAAATGTAACATATTGGCTTTGGCAGATTCCAATTTTGAGTTTTCAAATGCGTAAGAATTTTTCACCCGGTTTTAGGGTTTTCCTAGAAGAAAAAAAATTATACGGCCTCTCTGATGTCAGCCCGGCTGATTTATGAAAGTCAAATGTCATAACGGTGTAAATGTAACATATTGGCTTTGGCAGATTCAATTAGTTTTTCAAAATGCCGTAAGAATTTTTCACCCGGTTTTTAGGGTTTTCCTAGAAAGAAATTATACGGCCTCTCTGATGTCAGCCCGGGCTGATTTATGAAAGTCAAATGTCATAACGGTGTAATGTAACATATTGGCTTTGGCAGATTCCAATTTTGAGTTTTCAAAAAGCGTAAGAATTTTTCACCCGGTTTTAGGGTTTTCCTAGAAGAAAAAAAATATACGGCCTCTCTGATGTCAGCCCGGGCTGATTTATGAAAGTCAAATGTCATAACGGTGTAAATGTAACATATTGGCTTTGGCAGATTCCAATTTTGAGTTTTCAAAATGCCGTAAGAATTTTTCACCCGGTTTTAGGGTTTTCCTAGAAGAAAAAAATTATACGGCCTCTCTGATGTCAGCCCGGGCTGATTTATGAAAGTCAAATGTCATAACGGTGTAAATGTAATATTGGCTTTGGCAGATTCCAATTTTGAGTTTTCAAAAAGGCGTAAGAATTTTTCACTCGTTTTAGGGTTTTCCTAGAAAAAAAAAAATATACGGCCTCTCTGATGTCAGCCCGGGCTGATTTATGAAAGTCAAATGTTCATAACGGTGTAAATGTAACATATTGGCTTGGCAGATTCCAATTTTGAGTTTTTCAAAAGCCGTAAGAATTTTTCACCCGGTTTTAGGGTTTTCCTAGAAGAAAAAAAATTATACGGCCTCTCTGATGTCAGCCCGGGCTGATTTATGAAAGTCAAATGTCATAACGGTGTAAATGTAACATATTGGCTTTGGCAGATTCCAATTTTGAGTTTTCAAAAGGCGTAAGAATTTTTCACTCGGTTTTAGGGTTTTCCTAGAAGAAAAAAATTATACGGCCTCTCTGATGTCAGCCCGGGCTGATTTATGAAAGTCAAATGTCATAACGGTGTAAATGTAACATATTGGCTTTGGCAGATTCCAATTTTGAGTTTTCAAAATGCCGTAAGAATTTTTCACCCGGTTTTAGGGTTTTCCTAGAAGAAAAAAATTATACGGCTCTCTGATGTCAGCCCGGGCTGATTTATGAAAGTCAAATGTCATAACGGTGTAATGTAACATATTGGCTTTGGCAGATTCCAATTTTGAGTTTTCAAATGCCGTAAGAATTTTTCACCGGTTTTAGGGTTTCCTAGAAGAAAAATTATACGGCCTCTCTGATGTCAGCCCGGGCTGATTTATGAAAGTCAAATGTCATAACGGTGTAAATGTAACATATTGGCTTGGCAGATTCCAATTTTGAGTTTTCAAAATGCCGTAAGAATTTTTGACCCGGTTTTAGGGTTTTCCTAGAAGAAAAAAATTATACGGCCTCTCTGATGTCAGCCCGGGCTGATTTATGAAAAGTCAAATGTTCAATAATAGGTGTAAATGTAACATATTGGCTTTGGGCAGATTCCAATTATGAGTTTTCAAAAAAAGGCCGTAAGAATTTTTCACCCGGTTTTAGGGTTTTCCTAGAAGAAAAAAATTATACGGCCTCTCTGATGTCAGCCCGGCTGATTTATGAAAGTCAAATGTCATAACGGTGTAAATGTAACATATTGGCTTTGGCAGATTCCAATTTTGAGTTTTCAAAAAGCGTAAGAATTTTTCACCCGTTTTAGGGTTTTCTTAGAAGAAAAAAATTATACGGCCTCTCTGATGTCAGCCCGGGCTGATTTATGAAAGTCAAATGTCATAACGGTGTAAATGTAACATATTGGCTTTGGCAGATTCCAATTTTGAGTTTTCAAATGCCGTAAGAATTTTTCACCGGTTTTAGGGTTTTCCTAGAAGAAAAAAATTATACGGCCTCTCTGATGTCAGCCCGGGCTGATTTATGAAAGTCAAATGTCATAACGGTGTAAATGTAACATATTGGCTTTGGCAGATTCCAATTTTGAGTTTTCAAAATGGCGTAAGAATTTTTCCACTCGGTTTTAGGGTTTTCCTAGAAGAAAAAAAATTATACGGCCTCTCTGATGTCAGCCGGGCTGATTTATGAAAGTCAAATGTCATAACGGTGTAAATGTAACATATTGGCTTTGGCAGATTCCAATTTTGAGTTTTCAAAATGCCGTAAGAATTTTTCACCCGGTTTTAGGGTTTTCCTAGAAGAAAAAAATTATACGGCCTCTCTGATGTCAGCCCGGGCTGATTTATGAAAGTCAAATGTCATAACGGTGTAAATGTAACATATTGGCTTTGGCAGATTCCAATTTTGAGTTTTCAAAATGCCGTAAGAATTTTGACCCGGTTTTAGGGTTTTCCTAGAAAAAAAAAAATAACGGCCTCTCTGATGTCAGCCCGGGCTGATTTATGAAAGTCAAATGTCATAACGGTGTAAATGTAACATATTGGCTTTGGCAGATTCCAATTTTGAGTTTTCAAAATGCCGTAAGAATTTTTCACCCGGTTTTAGGGTTTTCCTAGAAGAAAAAAATTATACGGCCTCTCTGATGTCAGCCCGGGCTGATTTATGAAAGTCAAATGTCATAACGGTGTAAATGTAACATATTGGCTTTGGCAGATTCCAATTTTGAGTTTTCAAAAAGGCGTAAGAATTTTCACTCGGTTTTAGGGTTTTCCTAGAAGAAAAAAATTATACGGCCTCTCTGATGTCAGCCCGGGCTGATTTATGAAAGTCAAATGTCATAACGGTGTAAATGTAACATATTGGCTTTGGCAGATTCCAATTTTGAGTTTTCAAAATGCCGTAAGAATTTTTCACCCGGTTTTAGGGTTTTCCTAGAAGAAAAAAAATTATACGGCCTCTCTGATGTCAGCCCGGGCTGATTTATGAAAGTCAAATGTCATAACGGTGTAAATGTAACATATTGGCTTTGGCAGATTCCAATTTTGAGTTTTCAAAAAGCCGTAAGAATTTTTCACTCGGTTTTAGGGTTTTCCTAGAAGAAAAAAAATTATACGGCCTCTCTGATGTCAGCCCGGGCTGATTTATGAAAGTCAAATGTCATAACGGTGTAAATGTAACATATTGGCTTTGGCAGATTCCAATTTTGAGTTTTCAAAATGCCGTAAGAATTTTTCACCCGGTTTTAGGGTTTTCCTAGAAGAAAAAAAATTATACGGCCTCTCTGATGTCAGCCCGGGCTGATTTATGAAAGTCAAATGTCATAACGGTGTAAATGTAACATATTGGCTTTGGCAGATTCCAATTTTGAGTTTTCAAAATGCGTAAGAATTTTTCACCGGTTTTAGGGTTTTCCTAGAAGAAAAAAATTATACGGCCTCTCTGATGTCAGCCCGGGCTGATTTATGAAAGTCAAATGTCATAACGGTGTAAATGTAACATATTGGCTTTGGCAGATTCCAATTTGAGTTTTCAAAATGCCGTAAGAATTTTTCACCCGGTTTTAGGGTTTTCCTAGAAGAAAAAAATTATACGGCCTCTCTGATGTCAGCCCGGGCTGATTTATGAAAGTCAAATGTCATAACGGTGTAAATGTAACATATTGGCTTTGGCAGATTCCAATTTTGAGTTTTCAAAAAGCCGTAAGAATTTTTCACCCGGTTTTAGGGTTTTCCTAGAAGAAAAAAATTATACGGCCTCTCTGATGTCAGCCCGGGCTGATTTATGAAAGTCAAATGTCATAACGGTGTAAATGTAACATATTGGCTTTGGCAGATTCCAATTTTGAGTTTTCAAAATGCCGTAAGAATTTTTCACCCGGTTTTAGGGTTTTCCTAGAAGAAAAAAAATTATACGGCCTCTCTGATGTCAGCCCGGGCTGATTTATGAAAGTCAAATGTCATAACGGTGTAAATGTAACATATTGGCTTTGGCAGATTCCAATTTTGAGTTTTCAAAAAGGCGTAAGAATTTTTCACTCGGTTTTAGGGTTTTCCTAGAAGAAAAAAAATTATACGGCCTCTCTGATGTCAGCCCGGGCTGATTTATGAAAGTCAAATGTCATAACGGTGTAAATGTAACATATTGGCTTTGGCAGATTCCAATTTTGAGTTTTCAAAATGCCGTAAGAATTTTTCACCGGTTTAGGGTTTTCCTAGAAGAAAAAAAATTATACGGCCTCTCTGATGTCAGCCCGGGCTGATTTATGAAAGTCAAATGTCATAACGGTGTAAATGTAACATATTGGCTTTGGCAGATTCCAATTTTGAGTTTTCAAAAAGCGTAAGAATTTTTCACCCGGTTTTAGGGTTTTCCTAGAAGAAAAAAAATTATACGGCCTCTCTGATGTCAGCCCGGGCTGATTTATGAAAGTCAAATGTCATAACGGTGTAAATGTAACATATTGGCTTTGGCAGATTCCAATTTTGAGTTTTCAAAATGCCGTAAGAATTTTTCACCCGGTTTTAGGGTTTCCTAGAGAAAAAAAAAATTATACGGCCTCTCTGATGTCAGCCCGGGCTGATTTATGAAAGTCAAATGTCATAACGGTGTAAATGTAACATATTGGCTTTGGCAGATTCCAATTTTGAGTTTTCAAAATGCCGTAAGAATTTTTCACCCGGTTTTAGGGTTTTCCTAGAAGAAAAAAATTATACGGCCTCTCTGATGTCAGCCCGGGCTGATTTATGAAAGTCAAATGTCATAACGGTGTAAATGTAACATATTGGCTTTGGCAGATTCCAATTTTGAGTTTTCAAAAAGGCGTAAGAATTTTTCACCCGGTTTTAGGGTTTCCTAGAAGAAAAAAATTATACGGCCTCTCTGATGTCAGCCCGGGCTGATTTATGAAAGTCAAATGTCATAACGGTGTAAATGTAACATATTGGCTTTGGCAGATTCCAATTTTGAGTTTTCAAAAGCCGTAAGAATTTTCACCCGGTTTTAGGGTTTTCCTAGAAGAAAAAAATTATACGGCCTCTCTGATGTCAGCCCGGGCTGATTTATGAAAGTCAAATGTCATAACGGTGTAAATGTAACATATTGGCTTTGGCAGATTCCAATTTTGAGTTTTCAAAATGCCGTAAGAATTTTTCACCCGGTTTTAGGGTTTTCCTAGAAGAAAAAAATTATACGGCCTCTCTGATGTCAGCCCGGGCTGATTTATGAAAGTCAAATGTCATAACGGTGTAAATGTAACATATTGGCTTTGGCAGATTCCAATTTTGAGTTTTCAAAAGGCGTAAGAATTTTTCACTCGGTTTTAGGGTTTCCTAGAAGAAAAAAAATTATACGGCCTCTCTGATGTCAGCCCGGGCTGATTTATGAAAGTCAAATGTCATAACGGTGTAAATGTAACATATTGGCTTTGGCAGATTCCAATTTTGAGTTTTCAAAATGCCGTAAGAATTTTTCACCCGGTTTAGGGTTTTCCTAGAAGAAAAAAAATTATACGGCCTCTCTGATGTCAGCCCGGGCTGATTTATGAAAGTCAAATGTCATAACGGTGTAAATGTAACATATTGGCTTTGGCAGATTCCAATTTTGAGTTTTCAAAAATGCGTAAGAATTTTTCACCCGGTTTTAGGGTTTTCCTAGAAGAAAAAAAATTATACGGCCTCTCTGATGTCAGCCCGGGCTGATTTATGAAAGTCAAATGTCATAACGGTGTAAATGTAACATATTGGCTTTGGCAGATTCCAATTTTGAGTTTTCAAAAAGCCGTAAGAATTTTCACCCGGTTTTAGGGTTTTCCTAGAAGAAAAAAAATTATACGGCCTCTCTGATGTCAGCCCGGGCTGATTTATGAAAGTCAAATGTCATAACGGTGTAAATGTAACATATTGGCTTTGGCAGATTCCAATTTTGAGTTTTCAAAATGCCGTAAGAATTTTTCACCCGGTTTTAGGGTTTTCTAGAAGAAAAAAAATTATACGGCCTCTCTGATGTCAGCCCGGGCTGATTTATGAAAGTCAAATGTCATAACGGTGTAAATGTAACATATTGGCTTTGGCAGATTCCAATTTTGAGTTTTCAAAAAGCCGTAAGAATTTTTCACTCGGTTTTAGGGTTTCCTAGAAG
>CAJQUN010001726.1:0-48189 GCA_907163345.1 Haberlea rhodopensis | reverse complement strand
AAAGAAATGTGTTTTCTCAATGAACTCGATCTCATCTCCTGGCCCTGATGGCTTCTCTCCCCTGTTTTTAAACAGTTCTGACAGACAACTGGCCCTGAGGTTATTACATTTGTTCAACATTTTTACCCAAGGTATGCTCTTAAAAGCCAGTAACCACACATTTCTGGTTCTCATTCCAAAGAAAGAGTCGGCTTCTAAAGTCGAGGAGTTTAGGCCGTAGTTATGCAACATATTATATAAAGTCATCACGAAAATTATTTCTAAAAGGCTTAAACCATTGCTTGATAAGATCCCTTATTCAAATGGCATTCGTCCGCGGTAGATCTATAGTTGAGAATTCAATCATCACCCATGAGATAATGCATTACTTAAATACAAAAAAGGCAAGAAAAACATCATTGCTAATTAAATTGATATGGCTAAAGCCTATGACCATGTGGAATGGCCCTTTTTGTGCTCAATCTTGGATAATATCGGAGTTTTGTGCTACTTTCATCAAATGGATCTATAACGGCATCTCTACTTGCTCTTTCTCGGTTTTGGTTAATGGGGCCCCCTTATTGTTTCTTTAAACCATCTCGGGGAATTCGCCAAGGTGACCTTCTTTCACCTTCCTTGATTATTTTTTTTATTTTGAGATTTTGCCGTGGTTTCTTGCATCTAGGTGATCATAGCATATTAAGGGCATAAAACTTGGGTCAAAGATGGCCCCTTTGATTTCATATTATGTACGCACCGATGGATCTTAGCACGTCAAAGAAGCTCACTGTTGAGGAAGCCAAAGCCTTATCTGACACTCTGACGACCCTTCAAGCTTGGTCGTGGCCTCCATGATAATATTGAGAATCTGTTATTCACTTTAGTTCACAAACAAACCGTGAAGGCGACTAAAGAGTGAGATTCATCAGCATGTCCTCGGAATTTTGGAATGCCCTCATAACCTGAAACATTAGGGTATATTGCCCTTTTGTAAACCTAAAACCCATAATTGAGGCTTCTAATGATCTCTTGGACCACTTCACCTAGTGTTTAGATTCCTGGAAATCTCGTCATCTCTCTCAGGCTGGTCGTGCGATTGTGATTCAAGTCGTGGCTCAAGCGGTGCAGTGTACCACATGTCCACTACCCTCCTCCCGACTTCCATCTCTAAAGCCATTGATTACACAATCCGTAGTTTTTGGTGGGGGGACTCGATAAACCATCATAAAACTCACCTAATTGTGTGGAGAGTCATTATGCTTACCAAAGAAAGCGTGGGGCCTGGGTTTTTGTCATACGGCTAATTTCAATAGAGGCTTAGTTTCCAAACTAACTTGTGCCCTAATTATGCTTCAATCTCCTCCACTATTGGTAATGGAATTTTTGGATTACCCTAAAGCATTCTTGGGTTGTTCCTGGATATGCGAGATATTTTACGCTGCAGGATCTTCATTGTCAAAGGTGTTTGTTTCAATAATTGGGATGAACTCTAATGTTCAAACCTGGGAAGATCATTGGGTTCCATCACTTACAACTTCCAAAATCCCTTACAATCACCTTAGTTTTAAATTAAACTATTTCGTTGGTAAACCCTTTTAACACTTGGTTTGATTGTTTAATCATTGGAGAGGACACTCCATTGGAAAGAATACACTTCCTCGAATTCTTGTTCTTTTCTATCAGGCTATGGAGAAATTTGGAATCTTCGTAATGGGATCCCGTGAATAAAAGGGAAGTGAACATGCATATCCTTTTCAGTATAATTAGGCCAACACTGTGAAGCCATTTAATGCCCAAGTCCCTTTGTTTCAACCGATGCCATTGACTCAAAAGGTTTGGTCCCACCAATTTTTGGCCACTTGAAATTAACTCAGACTCATCTTTTTTTGCAGGAAAATCAGTTGCGGCTTGTATTATTCGTGATTGTAAGGACCCTGATTCCCTTAACCGCTATTAGTGTATTAACCCTTGTATTTAGTGCATACACATCATGTAATCAGGGGAAAACCATAAGCTATCCTAGCATAATATATTAATAATAAAATTTCTTACATTATGGATTCCATATAATGTCCATATCCCCCATACCAGTCAACCCATAAGTATGCATCTTATAATATATTAACATGCTCTCAATTCATTTAGCAGTTCCTTAATTAATTGCATGCAATCCATAAATGAAAAGAGTAAGGCACATGCCCTTTATACAACCCATATACACATATAGCAGTGCTCGCATGCGAGCATGAAAAGAGTGAATGTGTATTTAATGTATAAAGTACCCCCACACAATACCGGCACTGGTATTTCGGTCCTGGAAGCACCTCCAATCCATAGCTCGATCTCAACTCCGGAACTACCGTTGAACCTGTTCCACCTGCCCCAACAGAGACAACCCCCACACGGGGTGAGCATACCAATACTGCCATTTCGATAATCACTAGTACATAATTTACAGAATATAAAACTGTAATGTAAAATATACTCCCTGTATAGTATCGTTACCACATGGGATCCCCGTGATGTTCCTGTTCTCCAAACCATCAAATTCCCAAAAGCCAGTTAATCATTCTTTGATAACTAAGTGCATTCCCTATTTGCCAATTTCTATAATTAATGAACTCCAATAAATTATAAATGTTTATAGATATTCCATATATCTAACCACACCGTTTCGTTTACCTCGCACGCCCAATAGTAGCGGCATTACAACCGATGTTCGCTCCGTAGTGACAACATCCAAACCGTTGCTCGCTCCATAGCGGCACAATAAGATTTGCAATACTTACCAATTTATTGCATTAACAGTATATCATGCATTTCACAAGCACGTTCACAACCATGTACACAAGCACGTTCACAACCTCCAATTATATCGTCAATCCATGATGATTTACCATTTTAAAAGACCTCGGGCGAAGCATGTGCACTACCCAAAATATTTCATTTTATAAGTTTAGCGATAGACAATTGTACAATTGAGTAGTCCATTTTATTATTAAAGTTCGTCTCCAACCATTTCATTTTTAAAGTGTAGCATTCCCATTGGAATGTAGATATTGCCACGAAAATCGGCTAAATTCCAATATCCCATCATTAACCAAAGTTTGAAAAAAACTCAACCCAAGGAGCCGCGATCAATCGCCGTTTACGCGCAATCAATCGCGCAAACTCACTGTCGGGCAGAACATTTACCGCGATCGATCGCCAAGTCTCGGCGATCGATCGCCAGACCCCTCGCGATCGATCGCTGAGACTTAGCGATCGATCGCCAACACTGTTCATCTTCTCCAATTTCCAGCATAACTTCGCGATCGATGGCGCCAAGCTGCGATCGATCGTGACCTACGATTTTTCGAAAAAACTCGAGCTTTAATGGTGTTTTTACCCGAACTCAAAACCAGCATCCCTTACACCGTCAACACCTCAAATATTCCATTTAAAACCAATAAAAACACCAAAAACACCACTTTGAAATTTAACCAAAAAAAAATCCCCAAATTCCAAATCCAACCCCATACTTAACCAAATACCACAAATCATAATCAATACGAAGATAAAGATGAGGGGAAGAAGATTACCAATTTTCTTCGAGAAATCCCGTGCCGAAGTCGAGCCTACAACGATTTTGCATCAAGAAGAAAAAGGGAAGGGAAATGGGTTTGGGGAGGGAAACGCTGGTGAGAGAGAGAGAAGTGAAATTCAAAATGATTGAATACCGAGTCCACTTGGTATATATAGTACCAAGGCTGAACAATCCCGAGTTCTCCACAAATACGTCATGAGTCAATAAAAATCATATGAGTTCAATAATTACCTCTTAATCTCAATTTACATTACCAGCCTCAATTCAAAGCACCCCAGATCCCATCAAAAACCCAATTCCAATGTTGATCACCACGATGAGAATACAATCATAACCTTTGGATCCAACGACCCCAAATACTGGATTTAAAATCCTCGAGAGTCCCAACACTGCAATTAATTCATAATTGCCACAAATAAAATCCATTAAGGATCATTACCATACCGGGATTTACACCATTAATTCCCGGGCATCACAGTGATCACCTAGGTTATGTTGTTAGGTCGGAAACAACCCATACTTGGACATCTGATGTATTGGCAGCAGAAGCCAAAGCTTTGGCCCTGCCAGATATTGCTGGGGCCCAAAAAATATTGTCGGCCAATTCGACCGGGTCCATCGCTCATATACCCAGAGATCTCAATCATGCTGCTCATAAATTGGCAAAGTGGTTGCATACTAATCAAATTTTTGGCACTATTCCGACTTCTTCCCTATTTGGGAGTCATTTATTTTCGACCCACCTTGAACTTTGGAGGTTTAACGTTTTTTGTCTGTTGCTTTTTTTAGTTTTAGTACCTCGTGCGTCTCTTTTCCGTTTGTTTTTTTATGTAACTGAACTCTCTATTTTATTACAAATTTTTACCTACAAAAAAAATGTGACGCAATTTGATAAATAACAATTCATTATAGAAAGTATATATTTTTAAGAACTACCAAAGCAGTCAGCTATTGAACCACGTCAGTGACAAAGCATATTTCAATCTCCATAAAAAATAAAAAATAAAAAATAAAAGAGAATTTATGAAGCAACATTTCCCCAAAATTTTCGTTCATATAATGTGAGTGAAAATTCGCTAATAAATATCTACAATGTATTTCTCTAGTTTATGTGTTAACTAGTCATCATGTATATGTGTGTTATTGTCTTAGGGTGTATGTTGGTGTTTATCTTTGTATGTTTCATTGTTAGAATATTGTATGATTTTGACTTTGGTGTCATGCGATTTCGTGCGCCACCTAGTGGCTTGGCTTCTAGTAAGGATTTTTGATGAGATGTCGTCCCTTTTTCAGTTTATGTTCATCGTTCATCCACATTTGTACCTTCATTTTGTTATGGAAGGTAGTTTGTCTACATGGTCTCACTCTGGACTTCTTTAATTAATATATCGTTTGTTTAAAAAAAACAATTCTTTAATAAATCAACTTTACAAAATATTCATATGAAAAAAACTCATTTTTCAAAATTTCATACTTTACACTTAAATTACCTTTTTTCTCTTTTTAATGAGTTAACTAAATCTAATTAAACTAGATAAATTTATCCCCATATGAAAAATTTTAGTGACTTATTACGTAAATATAGTGATTTAATTTTATTATTTCATTAAAATAAACGTTAATGGGATGATTATATATGGATAGGTATACTAAATATCTACTTCATTATTCTTTTACTTTTTTTCTATGAGTTTCACTAACAATTGAATATGAATTTAAATAAATAATGTTCATTTAGTTTTGATTCAATTTAATTAAATTGGAGTAAATGCGTTAGTTTTTTATTTAATATTTTCTTATATATATTTCTTATCAAACTTATACATCATACAATATTTTTATACTAGTCTCATAGATCCTAGGCATTAATACGATATCTATCATGATATTGATTTATCATTTTTCCAATAATCTGATTCCAGTGCTTTGTCACATCAAGTATCTGGTCATACGTTCTGTTACATATTTTTTCGCCTTTCCTAACTTTACAAAAGGTGTATTTTCATTGTATCTCAGAATCATCAAGACTTTTTTAGGTGTGTAGTCATGTTCTGTTTTTGTCCTTTAGTTTGTGTTCTAGGCAACTACCTAAAAGCATCTGATTTCACCTACTGGAATGACTCACTTTTTCTTCATAGGTACACTGATTCCGAGGTGTTCAATTATATAATAGATGCAACTTTTCAGCAAAAAGTTTTGTACTGGCTTGATACTCTAATTCCATGAGCATAAAGTTTAAATGTCATAAAAAGATATGTTGTCTAGCTTTTTAGAGAGAATATTGTTTCTTTGTTTATTCTTTTGGTTCTCCGATGTTTTATTTGTTTCTGGGTTTCATAATCATACATGAATATTGTATTGTTTGGTACTATACTTGGATTGACATAAAATAAAAGTTAGTGTCCTTGAAAAAAACACTTGATCTCTTCTGCAACCTCTTTTCTTTGCAGACAAGGGAACAATCTCATGAGCGTGGAAACATTAATTTGTATAGTAGATGTAAGTGAATAATAGATTTCATAGTTTCTATATTCTATATTATAGATCATCCAAGACTTCAGTAATTTGCTTCTTTTAGTTATTAAAAGTTGACCCTAGTATTTGTCATTTTTTAACTATATATTTCAGAATCTAATAAATCATACAATCATACTACTGTGATCTCTGAAGATCATTTATGACTTTTAGATATTTTATTATTATTATCCAATAATATATGTATATGTCTACTATTTTATCTAGTTTATGTGTTCCAATGTGTGTGTGAGTGTATGCACCTGATCAACAGTCGGTGCATGCAAGAATTGTCAATAAATAAATATATTCAATCATATAATCACAAATTTTATGTGTGTGTAAGAGTGTATAAACCAGATCCACACCCGGTGCATCCAGGAATGTGAATAAATAAATATATTTAACTATATAATTACAGATTTTGTGTGAGAAAATGCAACGGCACATCAGATGACTCAACAAAATTCAAATCAAATTCCAAATTGCCAAGGATTACCCTCTCTCTCATATTGTTTTTTTAAATCTACGATAATCAAAAAAGGAATACTAATCAAATCTTTTTAAAATAATATCGACTTTTTAAATCTACGTCAATATCACATAAACGATCTGTAAAAATCCACATTTCATCAAAAAAAATCCCATATTGGCGAGCAAAAAAAAAAAGAGTAGAAGTAGCAAAAAAAGATGGAAGATAAACTTTGATAGACACAAATAAAATAAAATAAATGCTCAAAGAAATAATATTTTTCATCCCTCATTAGATTCTTGGGCCATAACAGAGTCGTCGACAGAGAGTGGAAGAGCCAGCAAATTGGATGTCTCGTTTTCAGGAGGACACTTGAGTCTTTTGGCGTCACTCTCATCTTCTGGAGACAAAATGGGTAAAATAGCGTAAGCAATTTATATGTACAATCAGGAGCAAATAACAATTCACCATAAGCAATAGATGCTATATCCAAAAATGAATTTACAGACTTGAATTTGATATAATTTCATGGTGACAAGTAAATGTACAATGAGAAAGGAAAAAATGTTAATAGGCATAACTCATACTAGCAACACTTTTAAGGGAATCATGCCATGATTACGCATAAAAAGGGGAAAATGCATGGAATCAAACAATGGTAATTATAAAGCCCACAACAGTAGCAAGGAGAAAGGGGTTGTAAGGCCAATTTTCGTAGTTAGCTGTTCTACCAAAATAATCTATTACCATTTTGTCCACCACCAATCTTACTTAGCATATACATACAGTACATACAGTAAATATTCAGACAAACACTAATATGCTAGCATACAAGGATGGAAGAAAGTAATCAGCTTTTCTTAAATCACCTTCATTTGTTGCAAATCCATCCCTTTTCCTTGTTTCCATGGGCAGGATATTCAGTGCAAGATTATCAGAAACAACACCATCATTTGCTACAAAAAAATCAGATAAATGTTGTGAGCCAATTTGTCCACTAACAGTAATCCATATGTTAGATACTATAAATACTCAATGCTTCACATTCTATTAGCTTAAACTTCTAGAAAAGTTGACAACTCGATATGGAAATAAAACCAGGTCAAGGTGAAGTGTTAAGTTCAGGACTCACAACTATCCACTTAGAAAGAGAATTCAAAGTGCTAAGTTTCGTATAAAATATGTTGCATACACATGAACCTACGTAAAACGGACAAATATTAATGTCAAGCTTCCAAGCGGTCATTAAATAAAATGTATCAACTAATGATAAATAAATAAGTGTAATAACCATCCGGACACTATAACCAAGTCAAGGCCAAATAAATTATTAGTTTCTTACACTCAGTAGTCAGAGCAGAGCAAGCAACTGTGGCAGCATTCATCTCTGCCAGCTTTTTGGTTTTGGCTTCACCACCACGAAATGTCCTACCTCCTATCTTTACAATGCACACAAATGTAAGTCCATGAAGTGGACCAGATACGACTGTCTCGTATGTTGGAAAAGGAAGACCCCTCTTCTGGGCCATATATATTAGGTTGCTCTTGCATAGGCCTCCATCCTGATGTCATTATAAAATTAATTATTTGACAGAGAATAACACTCATAATTAAAAATAATTGAATATTTATGATTTATTTACGACAATCTCCTCTTGAATCGGGTCAACGGGCAACATTCCACATGCAACTTTTGCAGCCGCATGTTCAGCTTCCTTGATATTAGGGAAAGTTTCAACTGTTCCATATGATTTTCCATCAATACACACTCTTGACTTGAAGCGGAGAGCATGAAGAGGACCCTCGGCTTCACCAGTGTACACAGGCAAACAAAGATTTTTCATGTGAGCATATTGTTGCAACCTATTCTTATATATTGGTAGTGTACCTGAGACGCAACGATGATATATAACATTATGGAAACAAGAAAACCCTCCATCCAATGAGAATCTTGCATCTTATAAGGTAGTAAAGACTGGCAACATGAACTTTCAAGTGCTCTTGTAAAACATAAATAAATAAACATATAGTTTTTCTCATATTAACAAGATACTTTGCCCTAACATAAATAATGTGTTTTCTTACACCATGCGTACATTGGAAATTAAACATTCATTATGAAAGTTAAGCTCTACCATTCCTTTTCCTCTGCACCAATCAAACTAAACCCAACAAATAACAATAAAGAAATTAATAAATTCAAGTTATTTTTTTAAAAATTATTCAATTATATGACCACTTTTGTTAGAATTTAATCAATACTAGTCCCAAACTTTTGTTTTTAATCAAAAGGGATCTCAAAACTCACATATTCAATTATATGACCACTTTTGTTAGAATTTAATTTAAAAAATATGATTAAATTTGTTAAAAAATATGTTTACGTGAGCCTGTTTTTGATGAAAAATATTTTTTATGCGATTAAATTTAATTAGTAATCAGTTATAGCATTCTCGGGTTCACTTTTTCGGGAAATTGTAACATCCTCGACTAATTTTCGATAATCCCCCGATGGTAATTCCACAAAACCATTCAAAGATTCAACCCCATCCTCCAATCCGACATCACTCAATGGCTTAGAATTGGTGAGCAAATTGCATAAGATCAAAAGCAGCGAGATTACAAATAAAATTCTAATATACTCCATATCTGACGGTGATTTGTCAAAAAATTATGAATATATACTTAATATTTATGATTTCTAATGAAATAAATCTAATACAAGAGTTTGCGTTCATGAAACTCAATTTCTAGAATTTTATTATGTACCAGAACTCCTAACGAAGTGCAACTACACCGCCTGTAATTTGCGCAACGATAAAAAAAAAAAGAAAAAAAAGGAAGAATCGTCAGAAAATAAAATTGTTTATTTATGTCAGTTGATGGTAGTCATATAAAATATATAAGTTCAAATTTATCATGCTATTACAAAGATAAATTGGTGAAATTACTGGTTACGTGAGAGTTGGTCATTCAAATGCTTTGAGCTTTTGTTTTTTTATTTTAACTTTCAACATGAAATCATCTTCATATGTTCAATGCGAAAGCATGGTGTATTCTTTCTGCAAAAACTAAAAAGTACCCGGAGGAGGAGGAGGAGATGATGGAAGCGGACAAGACGATGGAACCGAAATTTGTGGCGGCTGAGAATCCGGCACAACAGCCTGTATTTGGGGCACATGATCAGCAAGGGGAGGAGAACTCATCGTAACCAGAAACCGAATAACAGCAGAATCAGCTGACCGAGATGGTGGCATAGGAGTGTTCTTATACATTCTCCTCAAATTTTTTTGCTTATGTTTGCTCAAAAAAAAAAAAATCGTTGCTTTGGAAGTGAAAGATGGGGAAAGAGGGTTTCAATGGTGATTTGAAGTTGTATTATCGGTCTGTTTTGGCAACATATATGCAGATTTTTATTATTAAAAATGATAAAACAATAATTCAGTATCTATGATATATCACAAACTCTATCAACTTATGAATTTTAGATACTTTAAATCCTCTAAGTGTGCATTTGGATAGAGATATTTAAAGATATGGATTTCAAATCCTTAATTTCAAATATATTTAATTGTTAGGATAAATTTATATTTTTTTCAAAACTGAAATAATTTCTATATTTTGATTATATATCTAAACGATAAAGTGTTAGTTTTATTTTGACTATTATTGTTATTACTACTATTTCTTATCACATAATAGCTGTGAAATTATTTTAATTATATTTTGATATATTTGAGATACGGTAGAATTTTTGGGCATTATTTGGTTTTTGCAAAATATTTGTAAAAAACTTTACAAAAAGAAGTTAAAATTAACCATTTTTTAAAATTTATAAACTTTAATGCTATATTTTGATATCCTATAAGTTCTTTAAAAATATTTATCAAACCGACTTAGAGCTGATAAACAAGAAATTATCATATTTTAATCAGTTTTTGTGATTTTGTTTGGTATTAATTCGGCATTTTTGAAAATATGTTGCTCAAATATATTGGATCAATATGAACTAATAATAATTAGTATTTGAAATAAAAGTACATAATATTAATAGTAATAATAACACTTAATAATAAATCTTATAATTATAATAAAAAAAAGTTATCACGATGATTTTTTTTATTATAATTTAAATTATATAAATTATAGTAATTAGTTTTATTGTTTATTACTTTTATTATTAAATATTGTATTTAATATTTAATATAATATTAATTTGCTTCAAAGACTAAATATTTTTAATTGAGTAAAATAATTTAGGTGAGTAGAGGACTAATAAGGCAAAATTAAATAAATATTATAAAAAACAATAAAAATTTACAAAATAAGGTAAAAAGAAAAATGTTTCGTACTGTGCATATGTTCACTGTTCAAGAAACGTATGGTTCACGTCTCCGACTGCTTTACGTATCTTGGTCATGATTTTTTTTTTGATTTTTTTATGAAAATAAAATAATAAATTTTAACAGCGGCCATAAAATAGGAAAAAGACGAGAGCAGCTTTACACTGCACAAATAACAATGATGACCTTTTTATAAATAAACAATGAGTATTTAATGAAATATGACCCATCATATAATTTTACATGAATAATTTAATTTGGAATATGACATATACATATGCAATTGTTGGTTTGTTTGATGATGCTCTTCGGGGCAGTGCCCTTAGGGACATCATCACCATTCATTTGAAATTTTTTTAAAAAAAGAAAAAAAAAGATTCTAAATAAATGGTGGATAATGTCCATGAGGGCAGTGCCTTAAGGACAACAACAATAAAACCGCAATTGTTCCTTGGCTGTTGTGTCCTTTTAAAGATCACATGTTATCATCATTGGTGTACCAAAAGATTTAAAGAATTATGTTGCTCTCAAGATTTACTAGTCAAGCCAAGATTCATGGGAGATAAATTGCGGGAAAATTGCAAAAGTGAAGATAAAATCTTCTGTGAAATTTACAAACTAACCCCAAGCCATGATTAATGGGGATAAATTGAGGGAAAACTGCAAAATTGAAGATAAAATCTTCTGTGAAAATTAACAAACTAACCCTATACTTAAACCCTCATAAAAATTTAGTGAGCTAAAAACTCGTGTTATCAAAATATAATAAAAAAGGGTGAGCCTTGACGGATTGACTAAAGTTGTTGTCATGTTATCTTGGAGGTTACATATTCGAATCGCGAAAACATTCTCTTAGATTGTAAGGAAATATGTATATCTATCATAATGAATTTGTTAATAAAGGTGTTTTAGCTACAAATTTAGAATCAATTCGTCTTAAGCTCAAAATTTTCATAGGAATATTTTAGATACGAACTAACAGCAAGAATGTTTGGCTACGTAAAAAATACATGAATTTTTAATTTACTAATTTCCCATAATTGGGTTTTTGACTTTGTTTGTTGTCTTACGCTTCAAGTTATTTTTACTAATAATAAAATTTGAAAATTTGGTTCAATTCAATTTTATTTTAAAATGATACCGTAATAGTGTGCTTGGATTCATACTTACGTTCATAAAAGCACTTCAAATTTATTTGTTAGCTGTTAAAATTGAGAATTAAAAATTATAAGATTTAAATAAGCTCAAATATATATATATATAAGGTAAAAATGTCTTTTGTTACCCATGCCTCTAAATACTATTTGTTAACAGTGGAGATATTGAATTTTGTTGCCACCAAATCTCATTATTAAATGGAAAATGACAAAATCCTGGTGTCCTTTTTGTTTCTCAATTCAAGTACATTTTATGTCATCATGTAAACCCCACTACTTCACTATAAGACAAACTCTCAAAACTATTTTTAAATAATAATTAATTAAAACAAAAATTTTATTAATAATAATTCTAGCAAATAGATAACTTGATAGTGCGGACGCAGACTCGTTTAAAACAGATACCTACATTTTTTTAATTTTTTATTTTTTGAAAAAGAAGGGACAACCTAAAATAAAATTGTTCATTCATTGGTAAACTTTTTTAAATGTATGAATTTAGAAAAAAAAAAAGAACAAGAATAAAGAAATTTTGTTTCTTTATTTAGAAGTTTACTAAGTAAGACACATTTTTACGTAGTATATTGTTGATATCAAAATTCAACCAAATGTTCAGTTTCAATACCTCAAAAAAAAAATTAATAAATAAAACTAATGATGTTGATGTAAAATCTCAGGGCTCAGTAGACAGAAGAAACGAGAGGGAACCTTCTTGGCTACCCCATTGGGCACCACCCCATGGGGTACATCTCACCACACATTGTGAATATTTCCATGGGGCACCACCTCATTGGGTACATCTCACTATACATTGGAATATTCCCATAGGAATATTCACAATGTGTGGTGAGATGTACCCCATGGGATGGTGCCCCATGGTATAGCCAAGACAAAATCAAACGAGAGATGAGGCTGAAAATCTTTACGGGCCATGTTCATTAATTACTAGGCCGTATAATAAATTTGTCACCAAATTAGACAAAAAATACTTGGTAAAAATCGTTTTTTTTGTTCAATTTATTAAAAAAAAGTTAGATCAAATATATGCACTGTTTATTTGTTACATATAATATTTTACACAAACAATAAAATTTGTAACATGTTCATGCATATATTAGGAAATTAGGAAAAAAAGTACTTTTTTAAAAAATAGTTGAAATTATTTTGTGTTTTCATACATTATCTACCGCAATTACCCTTTGTGTAGAATTTTTCTTTCACTATCTTTTTGGTTCATTATGGAGTTGATTCAATGTTTGATTTGGCAAAAAACAGTAAATTAAAAAGGCGTGGAATTTATATGAATTTATTTAAAATTTTGTCATCAATTTCTTAAACGATGGTGCAAATAAAAGTAGTGAGGAAGATTATTATGTTTTTTTCTATTTTTATTATTTTTCTTTTTTCTTTTTTATAATTCTATTTTTTCTATTCTTACCAAAATTATAAATCAAAGTTTTAGAGCAAAATATATAATTTATTGTTATTGAAATCATACAAAATAATATTTTATATGTCATAAAAAATCTATATAATTAATGTAGTAAGGACATCAATTTCATATCTGCTCCGATTTTGAAATTGATAATGAAAGTTCAATTAATTATGCGTCAATTTTAGTGAACCTAATTTAAACATGAAATTGAAGCATGTAGAGTTAAAAATTCCACGAGCCATGTATTTCAACATTTGGAATATAATCAAATATTATTTTAAATTAATTAAATTTAAAACTATTAATTTTCTTTTATTAAAATTTGAAAGTGTAATCAAAGTTTTATCTTCAAATATTTTGTGTCTGGTTAAATAAATCCCTTCCAAAAAAATTCAAGCATGGCTAATTTTTTTAAAAAAAATTAATCATGCCTACCAATTCTAGCCTCCATCTTCCCACTCCTCTAAGTAGCAACGCCAAGTCTTTTTTTTTTTTTTTTTTGGCATTATTGATTGATTTTAAACTAGAAAGGCTGCAATTTTGTATTTTGGTGAATGAGTGTTGTGTATCACTATTATTTTTATTTTTTTTGTTTAACAAGATATTTAGATTTGCGCCTGATTAATTCTTGGGTGATAACTTCGATCTCTCGGGATCGCCACCAGGTAAATCGAGGAATGTGCACGGATGACAGGTATCTGAGAGAGCGGATCAACAGAACCCGATCCCAGGACAAACCCCCACAATATTTCAGTGAAGAATTTGTCTCACACGAGATTCGGACCTGCGACGTCGAAGGATTTCTCTCCACATCACATCAGCCTTATTAATCCGTCTATGTCCTTGGGACATGTAATCACTGTTTTTTGTGCAGTGCAAGGTTACCAGAGAAGAAGTGTTTTTCTATTTTATGGTCAATGTGACAGTGTTAAAATTTATTATATTATTTTCGTAAAAACAAAAATTAAAAAAACTTTTCATGACCAAAAAAGTGAACATTCACGTTTTTTGCATAGAGAAAAACGCGACATGATTCACGTTTCTTGATTATAGGAACACATGCATAGTTAAGAATGGCAATGTGGTGGGTATAAGATGAGTTTAGCCAATCACAGGATCCACTTTGCTACACATAAAACCCGAACCCGCCCCCGCCCAGCTTTGACCCACGAAACCAGCGAATTTACCTGCCCCGCCCCAGTTCCAGATTTTATTTTTTATTTTAAGAAAATAATTTAGTTAGAAATCAATTTTGAAACACAAAATTTGAGTTTTGTGATTAAATTTCATGTTTTCTCTAGTAAATATTTATAATAAGCATTGTAAAATTATCTTTAAGCTACTAAATATTTATTAAATTGCTCTTATTTCCTTCAAAATGTCCAATTTCTTTAACATAAACATATGAATTTTGATATAAAATTAAATAATGACACTTTATTGTTCAATAAAATAAGTAAAATGTATAATCAATATCAATTTGTTTTTTTTTAAAAAATAAAAATGTATAGCGGAGAGGGTCCGACCAATCCCAGGACCCGCCCCGGCGGGGCGGGTTCAATGCGGGTCCGGGTTTAGACCCGTCCCATTGCCATCCCTATGCATAGTAAGAAACGCGAACCGGAATAGCGATTCACACGTTAAAAACTTAAAACACTTTTCTTTTACCTTTTTTTAAAAATTTATTTATTATTATATATTTATTTAATTTTGTCAATATTTGAGAGAGAATTATGATAGTTTGAAATTTATCTATGACCGTCGATTTTTGGGTAGCAATATTAAATGTTTTAAATAATTTTTGAAAATTAAAGAAATTTTGGGGTACAACAATTGTCCTTACTGGAAGAGCAAACAAAATGTTGCGCTTGAATTGTGTACTTTTAAATGATTTGGGTGGCACCCTTACCATCAACTATAGCTTTTGGTAAAGCGGCACATGTTTGATCCTATAATGCAGTGATAAGAATTAGTAGCAATAACAACAATATTTATATGTAAAAATTCATTTTTTTATAAAAATATATATATAATCACCTTTTTTAAAGAAAAAATTTTGTGGGAAATAAAAGTGTTAAAATGTTGTTTCAACCGTCTATGTTATAGACGACAAAAATAATGTGGATCTAAAATAATATTATAAGAGTCAATATTAACGAAATATGTGGTTTTTTTTAACAAAATAAGGTAATTCACATACTACCAATGATACAGGATACTCCTAAAGTTTACTCGTGTACTGTCGGACATCAATATCTCTTGAACACCTGACGAGTCTTTTGATAATATAATTTTGAACACCGGGCGATGACGGATGAGAAATCGAAAAATCCGGGCAGCAAGATCCATGCTCGTGCCACGCTACTTCTGCCTGGGCATTTCCCATAATAAATAAGCAGCATTACAGCAGTAAACATTACGATAAAGAAACTACAATAAAACTTTACCGGTTGACATGAATTGAGTTCAATAATAAAATGAATAAATAGGAAAACCAGAGGCAATACAACTTTGTCCCCCTGTAAAGCCATGAAGAAAAGGTAAATATGGGTAGGAATTCTAAGCATAAGCATGAACTCACACTCTGAAGCATGAGCATGAACGCCCGACTTTGATGTATGGAGGAGGCTTCTCTTCAGTCTTTTCCACTGGGCTTTTTGGCTAAATATTCTTTTAAAAAAATAATTCTTAAGTTACCCAGGGTCGAAAATTGTTAGTGTAATTTTTGAAACAATGTTTTCACATTTTTTTGTTTTTTAATTATTTTTAGAATCCGTTTGATTTACAAATCTATTTTCAATTAATTTTTTTATTTTTCGCGTTAATTCAAATATTAAAATGAATAAATTATTATTATCATTAATATTTTAACGAAAGGAAAACGCTTTCCAATTTAATTCTACTAAATAACAAATGCCATCTTCAATCGGCAGATGATTTGTACTTAAAAAAAATTAACATTTGTAGCTTTGTTACGAAAATAAAAATATTTATCCTTGCTGTTTAAAGTTGTTAAAACTGACTCAGCCCGCCGAGCTGACCTAATCCAATCTACAAAAATAGTGTGTTGAACAATGATTTTTTAGCCCGTCAGAAGACAGGCCTAGATGGGCCACCCTGTTTGAGTTGCATGTTTTGGTGGATTGGACTTAGCTGGCCGAGCTGACCTAAAATTTTAGAGGAAATTACAAGAAGGTACCACTTTTTAAAACACCTTTCAAGTAAATCACCCCAAAAAATCTTCTTTCAACTAAATACATCTTTTAGAAAATTTATTTCAAATAAGTCCATTTTATCAAACCATAATATAATTAGTCCATTAATTATGATTAAAATACCCTTGCTCTACACCTTCATCCCCAAGCCTTTGCCTACTTTCCACCATCGCGTTGCCCTCTGAAGCTTCTGATTTGTTTCTGTTTTTTGTTTTCCGCAATTCTGCAAAGGATTCTTCGAACAAATTGAGATAATTTCATTTGGAATCACTTTATTAGGTTGTGTTGTGTGATCGTATTTACAGTTTGTGTTGCGATTGTTGTTGATTCCTTGTTCCCTCTTAGTGAATTGTTTCTAATTCTCTGGGTGTTTGCTTGAATTCTGTTTTAGCGTCTAACTTCTGATCGAATTTCAGTTGTTCTAGCCTCGCGTTCTTCGATCGTGATTTTCTAAAATCATTGAATTCTTTTCGTTGAATTTTGGATTAATTTTCTTAAGTTGAACGCTCAATTTTGGGCAGAAAACGTGAATCTAAAAAAATTGAGGAAATTATTCATTTATCCTCATTTTCGTTGTTTTGAATTTCTTTCCAATTCGTGCATTTGGTTTGCATTCCCGTTGCTTATATTGTTGAATCGGTCATTTGATACAAGAACGATTTGGTGGTACAATAGCTTTATTTGATTTTGATTATTTAATTTTTACATGCACCGACTGAATCTGTAGGTGCATATAATTTCATGCACCGACCGAGTCTATCGGTGCATGTAAATTACATGCACCGATAGTCCCATATGCATGCATTGACGTGGTCTTTCCCTGCGGTGGACTTGTTACCATATGTGTCTATCGGTGCATGTGATTTACATGCACCGATAGAAACATATGAGATAGTTTAATATGCATAATCTATCGGTGCATGTGATTTACATGCACGGATAGAGATAACACCAGTAGAGTCTATCGACGCATCTAAATCACATGCACCGATAGACTCAAATGCATGCGTTGAGGTAGTTTTTTTTTTCCTGCGGTGGACTTGAATCATCTGTGTCTATCGCACCGATAGAAACATATGAGATGGTTTAATATGCATAATCTATCGGTGCATATTACTCATGCGATGCATGTAAAATTGAGTAATGAGATGCATGTAAAATTACTAAAATTACTAATGCGGTGCATGTAAAATTACTCATGTGGTGCATATAAAATTACTCGTGCGGTGCATGTAAAAATGAATGGTGCATGTTAAAATCGACTAATGCGGTGCATGTTAAAATCAACTAATGCGGTGCATGTTAAAATTACTAGTACAGTTCATGTAAAATTGAGCGGTGCATGTAAAAATTATTTATGCGGTGCATGTAAAATTACTCATATTGTGCATGTAAAATTGAGCGGTGCATGTAAAAATTGACTCATGCGGTGCATGCAAAATTCCTCACTCGGTGCATGCAAAAATGAGTCATGCGGTGCATGTAAAATTACTCACTCAGTGCATGTGAAAATGAGCGGTGCATGTAAACTTATTATTGCGGTGCATGTAAAAATTATTTATGCGGTGTAGTATTTTTGTAAGTGGGGCTAGTTTGGTCATTGTATTCAAAAATGGACTTAGTTGAAAGAACTTTTTATTGGATGACTGGGCCGAAAAACCTTTTATCTAATGATACCGGCCCGAAATTTTCCCAAAATTTTAACTAATTTATAATAAAAATTATATTAATTAAATGATTTATTCACCAAAAACACAATAATCTTATGATAGGATCTAGAACCCACAATCAAAAACACAAAATTAAAAAGCAAAATCACTAGAAAAAGCAAACATAAACACTTATATCTCGATCCAATCTTCTAGTCATCTTGAAAATTTGATCAGAGTGATGTTTGCATTATAAACTCCTTTACATGAACAATAATTACTTAACTGCAGACATAGAAACATTACAAACAATTAGTTTTCTAAATTAGCCAATATAAGTACCACGTTTTTTGTGGAAGATGAAGTGTATCAACACAAATAATTTGCTAAAGTAGCCAATGTAATCGTAGGATGAAAGAGGAATAAAATTTCGGTTTTGTTAAGAACATGCATCATTGTAGTTCATCGTGAAAACACAAGAGGAAATTATGGGATATGCATAGTAAAATTGATCGAACCAACAGAATCTCCCAAACAAGCAGCATGATAATTTAATTTATATTGTCAATTTACATGTAATACACATATTCAAAAGAAAGTCTGGTAATATATGGATCAGATCAACTTGAACCATTGATACCCAGCCATGTATTTATGCTAAAATACAAATTCTTCTTTCTGGCAAACAAAAAATATAATAGGTCAGTGTGCATTCAAAACTAGATCCGCATCAAACAGAAACAGTGAGGCTTCTTCACCCCACCAGTTGTTGGGGCCAACTTACGGGCACCATTTGAGCAACTTGCTCCCTAGGAGTCTTTCCTACCAGCAATTTGCTTGCTATGAGCCATTTTTCACTTGAACGTGATGAAATCCCATTTTTCTAGGGGTGTGCATCGGTTTGGTTAACCAATCGAACCGGGCCGAACAAAACAATTTCGGTTAAAACCGATCGGTTTGTTTAAAAAAAAAGTTTGATTTTTCGGTTATAGGGTTCGATTAACCAAACCGAACCGAAAACCGAAGTTTTAAAAAAATTAATATTTTTAAATTTTTTTAAAAAAAATTAATTTTTTTAAAAAAATTTAAATGGTTAATAAATATTTTTTAAAGGTTTCTTTCGTAAGCGCATGAATAAAAACTAGTAATTTAACTATTGTTTCAAGTATAGTATAATTTATTTTGCTGTCTATTTTAAACTCGACTTTTTAGTATAAATAACTTCAAAATAATATTAAAACCTTTGAATTAAAATGTTCAAAACCTTTTTTAGTCCAATGTATGATGTATTAGTATTTATATTTATGATGAATTTCATTTCGATTAACCATTCAATTCCAAATTTCAAATTCAAAAAAAATAAAATTAAATTTTTTTTTTCAAAAAAAAAAAAAAAAACTTCGGTTTAACCGAAACCGAACCGAACGGAATTTTTTTGGTTAAAACCGAAACCGAACCGAACAAATTCGGTTCGGTTTTCGGTTTTCAGAATTTTCAAAATTTCGGTTCGGTTTGAAAACTGAACCAATGAACACCCCTACATTTTTCACTTGAACATGATCAAATTTTTACGATATGATTTTACAATTATGTTTTTTGATATTTTTTCAACACCAATTTAACTATATATACATTTCAGGGTATCTCCGTTACTCTTGATAACCACATGAAACTGTCTATGACTATTAGTACAATTAGATCTAGCAACACAATAAATACGATTAAGCATTTAAACAAATGTAGTTGAAATTCAGGAGCAAATTGACTATTGCAATATAAATCAAAGGTGATCCCCTCTTGATCACCCTTGTTCTTGTTGAACACACATTGTTTTATTTTTTTTTTACTCTTCGATTTGCCATGGAAATTATTCAGTCTTCAAAACCTAAAAAAAACAAAAATAAAAAAATAGATTAGTCTTTAATTATGATCAGATTCAAAGTAGAGCACCCTACTAACCAATCTGAGAAAACGCAATTCGCCCACTAGTACTACTACACCATCATTAATAATGGGCTTTGACTCCCTAATATAACTCAACTGCCTATAGGTGGCAAGACCAATTCCAAAGACTTATTCAAACATAATTAAAACTAGTAAATCTTTGCACGCGATGCATGTACGTAAAATATACTTAGCTGTCTCGTTTTCAGAAGATCAATGTTGGTAGGTACAAATAAAATAAAATAAAATAAATGTCCAAAAAAATAATAATATTTTAAAATAAATGTCAAAAAAAATAATAATTTTTTTCATCCCTCATCAGATTCTTGGCCCATAACAGAGTCGTGGAGTGGAAGAGACAGATAGTAGTATAGCCAGCAAATTAGCTGTCTCGTTTTCAGAAGAATACTTGAGTCTTTTAGCGTCACTATCATCTCCTGGAGACAAAATGGATGAAATAGCATAATCAATTTATATGTACAATCAGGAAAATAACAATTTATCATAAAGCAATAGATGTTATATCCCAAAATGAATTTACAGACATGGATTTGATATAATTTCATGGTGACAAGTAAATATACAATGAGAAAGGAAAGAATGTTAATAGGCATAACTCATACTGGCGATATTTTTAAGGGAATCATACCATGAATTACGCATAAAAAGGGGAAATACATGGAATCAAACAATGGTAATTATAAAGCCCACAACAGTAGCAATGAGAAAGGGGTCGTAAGGCCATTTTGTCCACCAACAATCTTACTTTACATATACATACAATAAATATTCAGACTAACACTAATATGCTAGCATACATTGATGGAAGTAAGTAATCAGTTTTTCTTAAATCACCTTCATTTTCTGCAAATCTACCCCTTTTCATTGTTTCCATGGGCAGGATATTCAGCGTGAGATCATCAGAAACAACACCTTCATTTGCTACAAAAATCAGATAAATGTTGTGAGCTAATTTGTCCACTAACAGCATTCATACATCTAGAACTATAGTCATAGAGATCCAATACGAAATCAGGCTGAACAAATGGAGAAACACATAATAAACTTTCAGCGATCAGCACAGTAAATGTCAAAACATTCAAAAGCAATTCATTGTTCTAAGAGGGGAAAGGACCATGTCTTTGAATCAAAGTGAATGGTGAAAAGATATAAGATTTAATAGCCAAGTATCAATCGCCCATTGATTTGCATAAACGAACCAAGCTGTCTAGGTCGTTGCGTACAGTAACAATATGTTTGTGGCATTTAACTCCACTTAAAAGGCAGTTCCTTTATAACAGTAATCCATATGTTAGATACTATAAATACTCAAATGCCTCAAATTCTATTAGCTTAACTTCTAGAAAAGTTGGCAACTCGATATGGAAATAAAGCCAAGTCAAGGTGAAATCTTAAGTTCAAGACTCACAACCACCCATTTAGAAAGAGAATTCAAAGTACTAAGTTTCGTATAAAAAATGATGCATACACATGAACCGACGTAAAACGGCAAATATTAATGTCAAGCTTCCAAGCGGTCATTCAATAAAATATATCAATTAATGATAAATAATTAAGTATAATACCATCCGGACACTATAACCAAATCAAGGCCAAATAAGTTATTAGTTTCTTACACTCGGTCAGAGCAGAGCAAGCAACTATGGCAGCATTCACCTCTGCTTGCTTCCTGGTTTTGGCTTCACCACCACGAAATGTCCAACCTCCTATCTTTACAACGCACACAAATATAAGTCCATGACGTGGACCATATACGATTGTCTCGTATGTTGGAAAAGGAAGACCCCTCTTCTGTGATAGATATTGTAGGTTGCTCTTGCATAGGCCTCCATCCTGATGTCGTTATAAAATTAATTATTTGATAGAGAAATAACACTCATAATTAAAAATAATCGAATATTTATGATTTATTTACGATAATCGCCTCTTGAATCTGGTCAATTGGCAACATTCCACAAGCAACTTTTGCAGCTGCATGTTCAGCTTCCTTTATAGTAGGGAAAAATTCAACTGTTCCATATGATCTTCCATCAATACACACTCTTGACTTGAAGCGGAGAGCATGAAGAGGACCCTCGACTTCACCAGTGTAAACAGGCAAACTAAGATTTTTCATCTGAGCATATTGCTGCAACCTATTCTTATATATCTGTAATGTACCTGAGATGCAACGATGATATATAACATTATAGAAACAACAAAACCCTCCATCCAATGAGAATCTTGCATCTTATAAGGTAGGAAAAGGTTGGCAACATAAACTTTCAAGTGCTCTTGTAATCACCCTTTCATGCATGTCACGATGTCATAATAAGCACGGAGAGTATTTAACATACTTGAGACTAAGATCCTCTCCTATTTGAATATATATATATATATATACACACACCCACACACACACATGAATATTTTCTTTCTTTTTCATTTATTTGTACTAAATGAGTTGTATAATATGATAAAAATCGATCATTTTTCTCAATCTCATTCTCTTGGATCTATATCTATCAGCTCACCCTTGTTAGACATATCTTCCATATATTTTTTATCGACAAATAAAATTTCATAAACAAAAAATGAGTACCATAAGTAGTTAATATTTCACAAAGCTAAATCCAAGGGTGAGAGCAAAAGAAAAAAAAAAACAAAATGAATACAGCCAAATAAAAAAAATATATAATTTGAGCATATAAAGAGTCATAATATGAATATTGTAATGTAAGTAATGAGGAACATACTTTTGAAATGTGAGTAACAGTCACGCACATCCAGATAGAGCGTGAATCGGGTTATGTAATGTAGGGATCGTATCTAGAGACGATCAATCCATCCAGTTGAGTACAGTCAAATGAGATGTAATAACTCTGATTCTTAATGTAACTATATCATGAGATTATATCGAGTTTAGTTTAATTAACTAATTGAAAAACACTCGAACTAACCTTCTTTGAAATTAATTCAACAAGATAATACATTGTTATTAAAAACAAGAAATCCACACAGATTTGTTTATGAAAGTTTGAAAGCAATGTAATTTTTTTACATCTGAATTATTTTCCATGTCAATTAAAATGGAAAGTAATTTAAGATCATTTAAAAAACTGACACATTTTATCAAAATGTTAAAGTCAGACTTTTATATTTGTTTAAAAGTCAGTTTGATTAATTTTTTGATCATTAACAGTGGTAAGCAAGAACTTTTGTTTTTGCTTGCAATAGTTTTTTTTATGTTAATTAATAATTTACACATGTTGTAAATTAAATAATAAAACAACTTTTTTAAATAGTAAAATATTTGATCATATCCAATAAATTTTAGATCTCATTTAGAATTAATGTTCTTGTATAACAATATTACTAGTATTTCGGCACATATATGTAAAATAGTAACTTGCAGCAAATTCATTACTAAATAACGTATATATTAGAAAGAAATAAAATAAAGTTATAAATAATATATTGTTTAAATAATTATTAATTTTTACTCCTTTAAAATATAAGTGGAAGTTTAAAGTAATAAGGTTATTCTAGGTAAAGCAAAAAAATTCAAGAACAGATCAAAGTTTGTTATCTCTAAGGATCTATCCCTTGAGTGAATTGAATCAAATGGTAATAATAAAATGCATAAGGGTAATCTTGGCATTTAGCAAATAACCATGGTTTTTTTGGTATCTTGGCCATGAGATAATTGCTAAAAGCTCCATGATAATATAAACAATGTAGAGGGGTAATCTTGGCATTTAGCAAAAAGTCATACCATGAGACCATTTAGTCGGTCTCATGGACTGCACACGTTGCGTGTATATACAATATTTGTTTTGTAAAGTGAGGTGGTAATTATAAATTTAATTTTTTTCTTTTGGGATGTAATAAAGTTTTTTAAATTGATTTTCTAGTTTAATACCTCCTAATATTTTTTTGATGTTATTGTGTTTATCCAAATTAGCAGGAGTCTTGCAGTCATTTAGCACATAATAATAAGGGTATTTTTGGATTTACAAAATAACCATACAACTAAAATACTTAGGCATTATAAGATAGTAAGATAATAAAAATATAAATAAGTTTACTTGACTCATCTAATATGGAAACTAAACGTCGAAATATCAATAACTGATGGATCTAGCATTCATGTGATGGTAAAAAAAAAAATACGTAGATAATTAATTAGATATGATAAAATATTTACTATTTCAAGAAGTTGTTTTATTATTTAATTTAATTATGTTCAATATGTGAAATATTTTATTTACAACATCTGTAAATTATTAATTAATATTAAAAAATATTGCAAGCAACAACAAAAATTCTTGTTTGTCACTGTTAAAAGATCAAAAAATTAAGAATTAAAATTGCAAACACAGGGTTGAATTATTCAACACTGACTCGATATGTCTTGTCAACTGACAACATTCCACAAATAATGAATTAAGAATAGTTTTACAAATTCAAAATGTACACGTCTAAAATATTAAAAAGAACGTTTAGAGATGAAAACAAAAAAAAAAAGAAGGAAACCCTTATTCATCGGTTACGAAAATATGATGCAGTCTTTATAAAAAATTAATAATTACCAGGAGGAGGAAACGGAAGAGACGATCGAAGCGGAAGAGATGATGAAAGCAAAGAATCCGGAACCAAAATTTGTGGCGGCTGATAATTCGGCACAACAACCTGCATTTGGGGCACAAGATCAACATAGGGAGGAGAACTCACCGCAACCAGAGGCTGAATAACAGCAGATTCAGCAGACGGATAGGGTGGCGTAGGAGTATTAAAGTGATTAAAGGCGATCGTGGCAGCTGTGTTCTGCGCGTCCTTAGAAGAGTTGCATTCAAGAGTCTCAAAAATTAAGCCATGAACAAAAACACTAGCTTTGAATCGAGGTATATGACTCGGGCCTTCTTGCACGGTTGTGTAAGATGGCAAGTTCCACCTCCTTCTCTGGCATAGATATTGCAGTTTACTTTTATACATTCTCTCAAAAAATTTTGCTTCGGTTTGCTAAAAAAAAGTTTTTTGCTTCGTATGAGAAAGATGGAGAAAGAGGGTTTTGCTTGGGTTTGCTAAAAAAAAAAGTTTTTTGCTTGGTATGAGAAAGAGGTTTAAAGATTTTGGTATTTATTAGATAGGACTTCAAAATCTTATCACTGATATCAAGATTCCAAATGTGATTTAGTCCGCATATTTGTATCAACATATGATTTGTAGTTTAGTCTTTTCCGGTTGAATATTGCTAATATTTTATTTTCAGATATAATCATTACTTATAAATTATTTCAGTTTATAAACATTAGACATTTCTATATTTGAATTTAGCTAATACAATACGTTTAAAATAAAATGTGTATACTATCAAAAAATGTATACCAATACAATGAAAAATGGTTGAATAAAACTTGGGCTAAATTAATAAAATAACGTATATAAAAATTAATTAATAAATTAAAGTAAAAAATTAGGTGTTAGAAATTAAAAAAAGATACGTTTTATTTTAACTATTATTGTTATTACTACTAATACTTATCAGTACGTAGCTATGAAATTATTTAAAATAATATATTTTATTTTGATATATTTGAGACTTGAGATATGGTAGAATTTTTAGGGATTATTTGGTTTTTGCAAAATATTGTAAACAATTTGCAAGAATAAGTTAAATAAATTTTTTTGAAATTTATAACTATTAATGATATGTTTTGATATCTTTAAAAATATTTATCAAACATAATTTAGAGCTGATAAATAAAAATTATCATAATTTTTAATCAGTTTATGAGTTGTACCAAATACCTAAATATTAATTAGAAATTTATAAAATAATAAGTCCAGTTTAAAATATTGGAGACATAAACTTTGTTAATTGTGTAGGGCGGCTATTTTTTAAAAAATTGTGATTTTGTTTTGGGCAAAATTAAATAAATATTATAAAAAAATTTAAAAAATTACGAAATAAGGTAAAAAGAAAAATGTTTAATTTTTTAGCGTGAATCGTTGTTCTTACTGTGCATATGTTCACTGTTCAAGAAACGTACGGTTCACGTCTCCCACTGTTTCACGTTTCTTGGTCATGATTTTTTTTTTATTTTTTTATAAAAATAATTTAAACAGTGGCCATAAAATAGGAAAAAGACGAGAGCAGCTTTACACTGCACAAATAACAATGATTCCATTCACCAAATTAGACAGAAAATACTTGGTACAATAACAAAATCGATTTTTTTGTTCAATTTATTAAAAATAAAGTCAGATCTTTTTGGTTCATAATGAATTTATTTATATAATATTTTACACAAACAATAAAATTTGTAACATGTTCGTGCATATATATATTAGGAAAAAAAAGTACTTTAAAAAAATAGTTGAAATTATTTTGTCTTTTCATACATTATTTACCGCAATTACCCTTTGTGTAGAATTTTTCTTCACTATCTTTTTGGTTCATAATGGAATTTGATTCAATGTTTGATTTGACAAAAAAATAGTGAATTAAAAAGCGTGGAATTTATATGAATTTATTTAAAGATGGTGCAAATAAAAGTAGTGAGGAAGAGTTATGTTTTTTTCTATTTTTATTATTAATCATTTTTCTTTTTATAATTCTATTATTTTTCTATTTTTATTAAAATTATAAATCAAAGTTTTAGAGCAAAATATAAATTTATTGTCATTGAAATAATACAAAATATTATTTTATATATCATAAAAAATTATATAATTAATGTAGTAAGGACATCAATTTCATATCTGCTCCGATTTTGAAAACACTGATATTAATAATGAAAGTTCAAATAATTATGCGTCAATTTGAGTGAACCTAATTTAAACATGAAATTGAAGCATGTAGAGTTAAAAATTCCACGAGCCATGTATTTCAACATTTGGAATATAATCAAATATTATTTTAAATTAATTAAATTTAAAACTATTAATTTTCTTTTATTAAAATTTGAAATTGTAATCAAAGTTTTATCTTCAAATATTTTGTGTCTGGTTAAATAAAACCCTTCCTAAAAATTCATGCCTACCAATTTCTGGCCTCCATCTTCCTGCTCCTCTAAGTAGCAATGCCAAGTCTTTTTTTTTTTTTTTTTTTGCATTATTGATTGATTTTGAACTAGAAAGGCTGCAATTTTTTATTTTGGTGACAACCCCGCTCTCTCAGGACCGCCATAAGGTAAATCGAGGTGCACGGATGACAAGTATATGAGAGAGCGGACCAACAAAACCTGAACCCAGAACAAACCCCCACAATATTTCAGTGGAGAATTTGTCCACACGAGATTCGGATCTGCAACGTCGGAGGATTTCTCTCAACATCACATCAGCCCTTACAAATCCGTCTATGCCCTGGGGACATGTAATCACTGTTAATGTAATCACTGTTATTTGTGTAGTGCAAGGTTGCCAGAGAAGAAGTGTTTTTCTATTTTATGGTCAATGTGACAGTGTTAAAATTTATTATATTATTTTCGTAAAAACAAAAATAAAAAAACTTTTCAGGACCAAAAAAGTGAACATTCACGTTTCTTGCATAGTGAAAAACATGAACATGTTTCACGTTTCTTGAACAGGAACACATGTATAGTTAGGAATGACAACGAGGTGGGTATGTAACGGGTTTGGTCAATCACAGAACCCGCCCACTACACATAAAATTCGGACTCGCCCCGCCCCGCTTTGACCCATGAACCCAGCGGGTTTAGCCGCCCCGCCCAAAAAAAATTTATTTTTATTTAAAAACAAATTTTATTTAGAAATCAATTTTGAAACACAAAAGTTGAGTTTTGTGATTAAATTACATGTTTTCTATAGTAAGTATTTATAATAAGCATTTTAAAATTATCTTTAAGATACTAAATATTTATTAAATTGATCTTATTTCCTTCAAAATGTCCAACTTCTTTAACATAAACATATGCATTTTGATATAAAATTAAATAATGACATTTTATTGTTCAATCTAATAAGTAAAATGTATAATCAATATCAATTTTATTTTAAAAAAATAAAAATGTATAGCGGGGAGGGTCCGGCCAATCCCAAGACCCGCCCCGACGGGACGGGTTCATTGCGGGTCCGGGTTTGGATTTAAAGATTTGGCGGGACCGGCCAATCTCAGTATTGTAACACTTAAATAAATAACTTTTTTTTAATATCTTTATAACACACCATGATACTTTTATGTAAACATAGAATTAGATATGTCAAAATGGTGTCTACATAATTATATTTCACACACAAATTTACCATAGATTAAATTTTAGTTTATATTAAATTTTTAAGATATATACATGCATGATATGCTAATTAATTAAGATTCAAGGGGCATTTTGGTATCGAATATTTGTATTCTAAATATTATTTTATCATTTTTCTCATTAAATCTTTAAATAAAGATAAGTACAATATATATAATTAAGAAATCTAGATTTGTTAATATGATGAAGGAATTTGGAGTACGGATGATCATTCGGGCCAACGACTTTCCTTTGGGCCTCTTGCCGTTGTTTGTATTGGGGCCTTTTGTCATATATTGGGCCCTGCGTTTCTATTTTATTTGGGTTTTTAGTTGCATGCTGCAAGGAAAGTCGAACAAGGGAGGATCGAGATTTGTTAATATGATGAAGGAATTTGGAGTACGGATGATCATTCGGTCAAAACCAAGCTGATTACTAAAATTGTAAAAATCAAACTGACTTAATTTTTTCGACCAACCGAACCGACCGATTTTTACTATTAAGACTGAATAAACCGAACCGATAAAACATCGGTTATTTCGGTCGTTTACTAAATAGCTCGAAGGACCAATTGAGAATGTATATAATCATATTCCGGCCTGGTCCGCTATGAAATAAACATATTGTTATGCAGCATTTTCTGGGTTTGTTTGAAGCTGTTAAAAACTATAAACATATCCACATTGTTTGATTCTAGTCCGTTCTGGTTTCAAACCGTTGGTCCATGGTCAGATCTATCTTAGCCAACCACTCTAAAGCCATTCACACCCCAGGTGAGAACTTTCAGCACCTTCGCAGACAGCACCTCTCGACCAGCTGTTCGTTATTTTGAGAGCTCCCCCTATTGTGAACAGTGTCATTCAACGTGGTGGTTTAGCTTCTGAATCCAATTTTTAGCAGCACATTATGTAAGAATTTTTTCACTTAAAATTAATGAAAATTTAAAAATAGGAAATCTTTTTGGCTTAAACCGTGGATTTTGGTTTATAAAAATGACAAACCTGTTGGGATATGCCCTAAGACAAGTCATTAGATGATTGTTTAAGACATACAGTGTTTATGGATTTATGAATGGCAATTCATTATTATATATTATTCTTTTAACTGTGCATTGTGAATTAATATATATGTTAATGTCCTTAGAATAATATTGTATTATTCTTAAAGAAGTTCCTAGTCAAGTATTATCATGAAAGGGATAATGATAATACGTAGAGACTAGTATATGTTGATCGATGAATTGTTCATTGATATGAGATATCAAATCAACATATGGGTACATGTTAGAGAACGATGTACTGAACAGACCCACCATGAGAATGCAACATGGATAGTTATATGATCGTCATATGCAATTCTCATAGTGATAATAATGTATGTAATCCTTACGACTTGTGATCATCAGAGATCCCAACATAAGGAGTTATGTATCTTGATATCGTCAAACGTTACCCGTAACAGGGTATACTATAAAGGCGACTATTGGATACACCACGAATTATGTAGAGGGATGTTGACTGATCGAGATAGGATTTGTCCCTCCTATATAACAGGAGATGTGTTTGGCCCTTGATCAAGTGAGAACTAAAATGCATGGCCATGCTCGAATGAGTCGATATGAGATATCGAGCTTATTCGTTTATTCTAGTTCTACTTGGGGATCAAGAAATAGAGATTGAATATACGAGTATGACTATTCCATGACTCGTGTTCAATCTAAACACAAAGGACAAAGGGATTAAGTTACATGATTAATATTATCACAAGTTCTAAAGGTTATGTCGAGTCATTGACATTCTCGTAATTTGGGTAGCATCGATGTGTTGCTAGATACCGCTCGATGCTTGCGACATAAAATGAGATTTTATGTCACTGCCAACATTACGAGATCCTATCGGGTCGCACAAAAGATTAAATCGAGAAGGGAAATTAAATTCATGGGATGAATTAAATAATTAAGAGGAGTCTTAATTAATAATCATAAGGATTAATTAAATCATGGGCTTAAGCCCATGAAGCTTTAAGAAAGCCTTTAATTAATCATATTTAATATGATTGCAAGGTTTTTAATTGTAAGACAAGATCAAAAGAACAAAACCTAGCCAACCAAAGGAAGCTCTCGGCCGCACCAAGTTGAACTCTCGGCTCTATCATAAGCCGTGTGGTTCTTGGTGGTTTTTCGTGCCATCTTCGATTGTGAATCGAGTTAGCTTCGTGTATCGGATTAATAACTTGTCTAGCAACGTGTTATTAATCCATCCCTTCACCCGATTTGATCGTGTGGATACCGTTGAGGCAAAACCAATCGAGTTTTGCTATTGACTCGGAGAAGGCGTAGGACGTGGTGCAGCTCCGTGGATTCTGCTTCAAACGCGCTACAAGGGTAAGACTCTTATGTAATTCTCTAATCCGATATGAATCCCTATGTATAGATCGCTGGTTTGTAATCCCAATATTTTATTCCGCTGCGTTGTATGCTCATGGGGTTACTTACAGTGGTATCAGAGCCAGGTTCAAGGCTCATATCAGATTTATGTGGTTAAATAGTTTAATCATGTTAGAATTTATATTGCATGCTATTTAAAACTGTATTTTCATATATGATATGGAAAAATCGATTTTGTGAAAATCATCGTATGATAATATATATGATATAATTGACGGATCGAAATATATGATAATTCGTGATCAAAAACCGGAACATTAGCTCGAGTATGGCTCACGGCCGACGCCACCTAGGTGCTAGGGTTTCGAACCCTAGTCACCATGGCTCGGCCGCCGCTTCCAATAGGCTAGGGTTTTGAACCCTAGTCACATAAGCCTCTCGGCCGCCGCTTAAGGGCTAGGGTTCGGACCCTGGCTCGAGCATGGGTCAAGCCGTCGCACTATCTAGGGTTTTGAACTCTATTGGCTCGATAAAGTATTGAAAAGGTGCAAGTTGGCTCGATAGAATCAACATGGTGCAAGGCGGCTAGGGTTTGGAACCCTAGCAGCGCCGCACCCAAGCCGCCGCATGGACCATGGCTCGGCCATGGGCTAGGGTTTCGAACCCTAGGCCCACTATTGGTCCAGCCGTGGGTTTTGGTTCGAACCATGGTGATTCGTGTTTTAGTCGCTTTAGTTCGTGGCATGTGATGTCCCGAGCGTACGATAATTTTTCAAAAATTATATTACAGTTTTAATTAAAATTAAATTTAAAATGTTTAGAATTTAATTAATTAAATGTTAATGCATGCTTTATGTGTTGTTTGAGCATGGTGCGTGGTTATAGCCCTTTGACCTATTAGATAGGATTTGTGAATGATTGTAATTTATAATACGACCTGCGAGTCGTGCCTTTCTCTATTCTATTTTAAATGTAATCCCTCCCCTATGTTCCCCTCGAATGTGAATCGAGGAATTCTATATCTTGTAAATAGTATAGTTTATTTTATTGATGGTGATCAATGAAGATGGAGCATCGTGCCGGGATGAGGAGGCCATTCACAAATTGGAGCCAAAGGAAGGAGCTTATGAAGTTACCTTAGGTTGACTCATAGGAGTTTCTCATTGGCTTGAGAAACTCATTAGTAGGGGCTATAACCATGTCACGTTTTAATTATGTATGTTGATGCATGATTTATCTTATGTTTTAGTTTGATAATAGTATTACACATATATGTAGATATGTATACAACTATATGTAGTGGACATATTTTAAATTATCAAATTAATCATGAGATCAATAAATCCCTCTAAAATATTAAGTTTTAGATGCCTTCGAAATAAAAGTACTCGTCAATAAACTTCGATTGTACATGTGTGGGTTTGCCAAAGCAAAGCACCGTGGCAATCTTAGTAAGGCGCGAAAGGATAAAAGTGATATCCGTTATACTTTAATTGGGTACGACTTAACTAGGTTATCTCAATAGGATTGGGAACCTAGAGGCATTGGTTGGATTTTAATTCATTTGATGAATTGAACAAAGCGTTGTTCGTCCAACTATCCAAGAATTATATGTGATATAATTGACAAAGTGTTGTCTACCTAAATAACCGAGTCTTGGGCGATTAGCCAAAGCTAACTCAAGATTAAGTGAAATATGGATCTTGGCCCACTAAAGGTTTCGAGGGTTGATATTTTTCAAACAAAATAGTGGGAGTATCATTTAATATAAGACCATGTTAAATGATTAAATCATAAACTTATTTTGCATATTTATATTGTAGATATCCATGGCAACTAACAACGTTACTAGCACTTTATCACTGCGATCGGTCCTTGAGAAGGACAAATTAAATGGGACGAATTTCCTAGACTGGCATAGGAACTTGAGGATAGTCCTCAAACAAGAAAAGAAACAATATGTCCTAGAGGAACCCTTACCCGCTGAGGAACCTCCCCTAACGGCTACAAGAACCGAAAAAGATGCTTACAAGAAGCATCAGAGTGACGCACTTGATGTTGGGTGCCTCATGCTTGCCACCATGAACTCTGAGCTTCAGAAGCAACATGAGGGAAATGGAGGCGTTCGATATGATCGAACACTTAAAGCAGTTGTACCAACAGCAAGCTAGACAAGAGAGGTATGACGTCTCTAAAGCGTTATTCCAGTGCAGGATGGTAGAAGGAAGCTTGGTTGGAACTCATGTACTCAAGATGATTGGGTACATTGAGAATCTGGACAAGCTGGGTTTTCCATTGGACCAAGAGTTGGCCACCGATGTGATCTTGCAATCGTTGCCTGAAAGCTTCAGTCAATTTGTAGTAAATTACAATATGACTGACATGGAAAAGACTTTACCACAATTGCTTGGTATGTTGAGAACATATGAAGCAAATACTAAGAAGACTAAGGCCACAAATGTCCTTATTGTGAATAAGGGCAAAGGAAGGGCCAAAGCTAAAGGCAACAAGAAAGCAAAGAAGGTCTTTGCTAAATCTAAGCCAAAGTCTTCAGCACTAAAGCCAAAGGGAGGGATAGCAAAGGAAGGGAACTGTTTCCATTACGGTGAGACCGGCCATTGGAAAAGGAACTGCAAAGTATATCTGGAGGATCTAAAGAAAGGAAGTGTGACTTCCGCTTCAGGTATTTTTGTTATAGAAGTCAATTTATCTACTTCTTCATCATGGGTATTAGTTACTGGATGTGGATCTCACATTTGTGTAAATGTGCAGGATCTCAAAAGGAGTAGGACATTGGCGAAAGGTGAAGTTGATCTCCGAGTTGGAAATGGAGCAAGAGTTGCTGCATTAGCTATAGGAGATTATCATTTAGCTTTACCTTCTGGTTTATCGTTGATTTTAAAAGACTGTTATTTTGTGCCTTCAATTACTAAAACAATTATTTCTATTTCTTGTTTAGACAAGTATGGTTTTTCATTTATAATAAAGGACAATTGTTGTTCTATTTATTTAAATGATATGTTTTTATGCTAGTGCACAAATGGTGAATGGTCTTTATGTATTAAATCTTGATATGCCTATCTATAACATAAATACTAAAAGGATTAAAAATAATGATTGTAATCCGACTTATCTCTGGCACTGTCGCTGGGCCACATAAACGAGAACCGCTATCTAAACTTCATAAGGATGGAGTATTAGATTCATTTGATTTTGAATCATATGAAACATGCGAATCTTGTTTAATGGGCAAGATGACTAAAGCCCCCTTTCAAGGGACATGTTGAAAGGGCAAATGTTTTATTGGGACTAATACATAGTGATGTATGTGGACCAATAAGTACGCAAGCTAGAGGTGGTTTTCAATACTTCGTTACATTTTACTGATGACCTCAGTAGATATGGGTATGTGTACCTAATGAAACATAAACATGAAACCTTTGAAAAGTTCAAAGATTTCAAGAATGAAGTACAAAACCAACTTGGCAAAAGTATCAAAATCCTTCGATCAGATCGAGGAGGTGAATACTTAAGCCAAGAGTTTCATGACTATCTAAAGGAGTGTGGGATAGTCCCACAACTCACTCCTCCGTATACTCCACAATGGAATGGTGTATCCGAGAGGAGAAATCGAACCTTGTTAGACATGGTTAGATCAATGATGAGTCATGCAGATCTTCCGATATCGTTTTGGGGACACGCTCTAGAAATAGCAATTTTCTTACTGAACCGTGTTCCATCTAAATCAGTGGAAAAGACACCATATGAGATATGGACTGGGAAGCGTCCTAGTATGTCTTTTATGAAGATTTGGGGTTGTGAGGCTTTCGTTAGACGTCACGCCACCAACAAACTTGGACCCAAATCTGATAAGTGTTTATTTGTGGGGTATCCTAAGGAATCGAAAGGGTACTATTTCTATTATCCCACCGAGAACAAAGTAGTTGTTGCTCGGACTGGTGTATTTCTTGAAGAGAATTTATTTCTAGAAAAACCAGTGGGAGAAAAATAGAACTTAGTGAAGTTCAACCACAAGAAAACACTGAATCTGAGACTGAGATGGAAACAGAGCAGGCACCACAAGCTGTTGTGGAAGAAGTACCTGCTCAAGAGACACAAGCCCAGCGTAGGTCTGTAAGAGAACACCGGGAGCCACAGAGATATGGATTTCTTGTGACTCAACAAGGTGACTTACTACTTATTGATGAGGATGAGCCGTCATCTTATCAACAAGCTATTATGGGCAATGATTCTGAGAAATGGCAAGAGGCCATGAAATCTGAGATGGAATCCATGTATGCAAACCAAGTATGGACTTTGGTTGATCCACCTGAAGGGTACGACCCATAGGGTGCAAATGGATTTTCAAGAAAAAGACCGATATGGATGGTAACGTACAAACCTATAAAGGTCGGCTGGTTGCAAAGGATTCAAACAAATTCATGGTATTGACTATGATGAAACCTTTTCACCAGTGGCCATGGTTAAATCCATAAGGATCTTACTTGCAATAGCTGCATTTCATGATTATGAAATCTGGCAGATGGATGTCAAAACAGCTTTCCTTAATGGAAATCTGCTCGAGGATGTGTACATGACACAGCCCGAGGGTTTTGTCGACCCAAAGGATGCTGGAAAGATATGCAAGCTACAACGATCCATTTATGGATTGAAGCAAGCTTCTCGGAGTTGGAATCTTCGTTTTGATGATGCAATCAAAGAGTTTGGTTTTATCAAAAATGAAGATGAACCTTGTGTCTACAAGAAGGTCAGTGGGAGCGTAATCATTTTCCTAGTGTTGTATGTAGATGACATACTTCTTATTGGAAATGATATCCCTGCCTTGCAATCTGTAAAGATTTGGCTAGGGAATTGCTTTTCGATGAAAGATTTAGGAGAAGCCACCTATGTATTAGGAATCAAGATCTATAGAGATAGATCGAGAAGGCTTCTTGGTCTAAGTCAAAGTACGTACATAGACAAGGTGCTTAAAAGGTTTAGCATGCAAGAATCCAAGAAAGGATTCGTGCCTATGACACATGGTATTTATCTCTCGAAGGAACAGTGTCCTTCAACACCAGATGAGAGACAACGCATGAGTAAGATTCCATACGCGTCAGCTATTGGATCTATCATGTATGCCATGATATGTACTCGTCCCGATGTATCGTATGCTTTGAGCATGACGAGCAGATATCAAGTTGATCCAGGTGAGGTCACTGGATTGCTGTCAAGAATATCCTGAAGTACTTGAGAAGGACTAAGGATACATTCTTGATTTATGGAGGGTGAGGAAGAGCTCAATTAATGGGTTACACTGATGCTAGCTTCCAAACCGACAAAGATGATTTTCGATCGCAATCTGGATATGTGTATTGCCTAAATGGGGGTGCTGTGAGCTGGAAGAGTTCAAAGCAAGAAACAGTAGCCGATTCTACAACGGAAGCTGAGTATATTGCTGCCTCGGATGCAGCAAAGGAAGCTGTTTGGATGAGGAAGTTCATTTCTGAACTTGGAGTGGTGCCTAGCATTAAAGATCCGATAGAACTCTATTGTGACAACAATGGAGCGATCGCATTGGCTAAGGAACCAAGATCTCACCAAAGATCCAAACACATACTTAGGCGTTTCCATTTCATTCGAGAAATCGTTGAAAGGGGAGATGTTAAAATATGCAAAGTACCAACAGATGATAATGTATCTGACCCATTGACGAAGCCGCTGTCACAGCAGAAGCATGATCGTCATACTAGATCTCTAGGCATTAGGTATATGTCTGAGTGGTCTTAGTGCAAGTGGGAGATTTGTTGGGATATGCCCTAAGACAAGTCATTAGATGATTGTTTAAGACATACAATGTTTATGGATTTATGAATGGCAATTCATTATTATATATTATTCTTTTAACTGTGCATTGTGAATTAATATATATGTTAATGTCCTTAGAATAATATTGTATTATTCTTAAAGAAGTTCCTAGTCAAGTATTATCATGAAAGGGATAATGATAATACGTAGAGACTAGTATATGTTGATCGATGAATTGTTCATTGATATGAGATATCAAATCAACATATGGGTACATGTTAGAGAACGATGTACTGAACAGACCCACCATGAGAATGCAACATGGATAGTTATATGATCGTCATATGCAATTCTCATAGTGATAATAATGTATGTAATCCTTACGACTTGTGATCATCAGAGATCCCAACATAAGGAGTTATGTATCTTGATATCGTCAAACGTTACCCGTAACAGGGTATACTATAAAGGCGACTATTGGATACACCACGAATTATGTAGAGGGATGTTGACTGATCGAGATAGGATTTGTCCCTCCTATATAACAGGAGATGTGTTTGGCCCTTGATCAAGTGAGAACTAAAATGCATGGCCATGCTCGAAGGAGTCGATATGAGATATCGAGCTTATTCGTTTATTCTAGTTCTACTTGGGGATCAAAAAATAGAGATTGAATATACGAGTATGACTATTCCATGACTCGTGTTCAATCTAAACACAAAGGACAAAGGGATTAAGTTACATGATTAATATTATCACAAGTTCTAAAGGTTTATGTCGAGTCATTGACATTCTCGTAATTTGGGTAGCATCGATGTGTTTGCTAGATACCGCTCGATGCTTGCGACATAAATGAGATTTTATGTCACTGCCAACATTACGAGATCCTATCGGGTCGCACAAAGATTAAATCGAGAAGGGAAATTAAATTCATGGGATGAATTAAATAATTAAGAGGAGTCTTAATTAATAATCATAAGGATTAATTAAATCATGGGCTTAAGCCCATGAAGCTTTAAGAAAGCCTTTAATTAATCATATTTAATATGATTGCAAGGTTTTTAATTGTAAGACAAGATCAAAAGAACAAAACCTAGCCAACCAAAGGAGCTCTCGGCCGCACCAAGTTGAACTCTCGGCTCTATCATAAGCCGTGTGGTTGTTGGTGGTTTTTCGTGCCATCTTCGATTGTGAATCGAGTTAGCTTCGTGTATCGGATTAATAACTTGTCTAGCAACGTGTTATAATCCATCCCTTCACCCGATTTGATCGTGTGGATACCGTTGAGGCAAAACCAATCGAGTTTTGCTATTGACTCGGAGAAGGCGTAGGACGTGGTGCAGCTCCGTGGATTCTGCTTCAAACGCGCTACAAGGGTAAGACTCTTATGTAATTCTCTAATTCCGATATGAAATCCCTATGTATAGATCGCTGGTTTGTAATCCCATATTTTATTCCGCTGCGTTGTATGCTCATGGGGTTACTTACAAAACCCGGTTTCAATATCTTCAGGACTGAACTGCCAAAATTGAACCACGTATACCCCCTATGAAATATGAATTACCACACTTCTCGTAAACACTATGCTATGAACCCGGCGACTCATAAATCTGAATTGTTTTTTTATCTTTTCCTTAGTTGTTTTGTTTGAAATGATCTTGTCTAATTGATGCTTTTTGATATCAGTGGATAAAGTTGATACTTGATGTATGTTTTTATGTGAGAGTGCTTATTTGAAATTCATGTTAGTCTAAGGAAAAATAATTTGCATTCACTTAGTTTATTATTATGTTATTTTGCCTAATATATTCTCACAAGATTTCTCTTATCTTCTTGTTGAAATTTCTATTGCATATTATTGGTATAAGAGTTAGTTTCCTATACTTTATTGAATGGTGTATTATCTACACGATATTAAGGTTATGCGAGCCTTTAATCATGTGTATTTGTAGCATCACTTTCATATTTCTTTCAGGAACTTCGTGTTTGGTGTCGGCTGCATAATATACTTTGGGAACTAGGGTAAATAATATCAACGCAGGGGTGAAAGCTTATATCGGTTTTTAATACTTGCACCCTGGCTAGAATTTTCTATATATTTATTTTTTCAGTTGGTCTATCCACGTGGTAATTCAACATGGGTTTCACACACTCATCAGTTTTGATACTAAATGTTTACTCTGCAGCACGTTGAGGCTTTGAAGATTCTTCTTCAAGGACTCCTGTGGTGTTCATCGATACCGTTTAAGGATTCATGAGTTATGTTGAAAAGTGTCCCGAACTTGGTATGTATTCACACTCTTCTCTTGTAGCAAGGACTTACCATATTAATTTCATTACATATGATCACGCAGAACTAGTCATGGATTAACCTGTGGTAATTCAAGTTGCTTGGTTAATGCTTTGTACCAGTAAATATTCCAATGATTTTAGTTCTTAATTTCTCTTAGGTCTAGTATCCTTAGAATTATGGCTTTTATGTGATCTCACCCACATGGTAAGAAGAGGTGTAATGCTACATTTCTTTTTAATGATTGAATTTGTAAAGATGATTTCTGAAATATATTTTTATAATGTCTAGGACAATGTGACAAATTGGTGGTGCAATGAAATGAGTTGTTCCTGAGCAAATTTCAGTTTAGATAGGTTATTTTGTATTGATGCTTTCTAAAAATGAGATCTTCTTTGCGACGGACGGAGGGTGCTGATATCAATTCCGATAATAGCTCCGAGTGCTTGTGAGGCCTGAAATCACGAACAAGTGTGAGAAGGGATCCAGAAGGATGTCCCGGCGAGTCCCCTACGACGCTCAAGTCAGAAATCAGCAAAAGGCCAGAGTAACGAAATGAATTTGAAATCATGAGTATAGTGAATGCCTTTTCTCGTCAACAAACCTTGTATTTATAGGGAGACGGAAGGGAGATAACCTTTAACCGCATGTCAGGAGCCTGGGGACATCTTCAGAAGCTAAGGTGGGGACCAGGGTCCCAGAGCCGGGGTCCAGTAAGTGTCACTCTCCCCGTACGATATGCTCGCAGCCTTTAGGATCTGATTAATGATTTGATTTATGACGGGGACCATATGATATCACTTTCCCCGTACGATATACTCACAGCCTCTGGGGTCTGATTTATGTCGGGGACCAGAGGGTTGTCACTTTCCTCATACGATATGGCTGCTGCTTTTAGGATCTGATTCGTACTTGAAGATATGGGTTGTACTTTTTATTTAATTTGTGAAGGTGTGCTACGAAGTTTAGCTCATCCATGACAACATGGGCTAGAAAGGACGCCGGGAAAGCTCTAAGCCTGCTTGGTAGGTGGCATGAGCTCGCCCACTAGTTTGACTAAACCAAGTTATTGGCACGCTTTGATTGTAGCATGCTGGAAGCTAGGAGCTAGGCATGATTGGATCTAGGCATGCTCGGAGCTAAGAGTTAAGAGCTAGGAGCTAAGCATGCTCGGAGCTATGCATGTTTGGAGCTAGGCATGCTCGGAGCTTGGTATGCTCGGTGCTTGGCATGCTCGGAGCTAGGAGCTAGGCATGCTTGGAGCTACACATGTTTGAAGCTAGGCATGCTGGGAGCTAGACATGCTCGGTGCTTGGCATGCTCCGAGCTAGGAGCTAGGCATGCTTGGAATTTGGCATGTTGGGGGCTAGGCATGTTTGGAATTTGGCATGTTGGGAGCTAGACAATCTTGATAGTTTGGCTTACTCGACTAGTGAGGTTGCTTGAGAGTTCCGGAGACGTAGCTCAGAAGGACCAACAATGCCGAAACAACTTAGACGAGCTGGTGAGCTCGCCCAAGGAGCTCATCCAAGGTGGGATGGGCGAGCTACCAGCTCGGCCAAGGCCAAGTAGGCGAGCTCCATGGCGTCCAAGGTGGGGACGTTGTGTGAGCTCATGGAACTCGCCCAAGGTGTTGATTCGATAATTTTTCGGGTATGTTTGGGTGGAACTAGAGCAAATCTATGAGTTGTTTTTACGGGTTTGACCCATCCGGGTATCATGTATAAATATACTTCTTAGGTGAAATTTGTAAATAGAGTTCATTATAATCACTCAAACTTGTGAGTTTCTATTATGTTACAGAACTTATCAAGGTACGATCGATTAAGAAATATTAACTTATCACAATGTTGTGTTACACATATGTATGATATGATTTCTTCACATATTCCATCTTGGTCCAACTCTATCAATGTTGAGATTTATTTCCTCCTAATATAGTTTCCATCGCTACGGCCGAACTCTAACAATGTTGCATGGACTCAATGAATGGACAATTTTCGGTCAACCGGGAAAGTAACAACAATAATATATAATATATATAACAATATTAAAACTAATACTACATAATGGCGGACGCATGATTTTTGAGAACAGGGGCAACATAATTTTAAAAAAAATATTTAGGCAAAAAACTTTTAGGGTCAAAATATAATTTAAGGTAGACAAATGAAACTTTTAACGGACAAACTATAATTTTAAGGTAAAATTACAATTGTTTTCTAAAAAAATCTTTTTGAGGTAATATATCTATATATATATATATATATATATATATATATATATATATATATATATATATATATATATATATTGGGCAAGGGGTAAGTACGCCCCTCTTGCTCTAAACGAATCTGCCCCTTATACTACGTACGTATATAATAAATAAGTTTATAATTAAAAGTATAAATTTACATTAAAGACAATATAATATAAAATTATTATTTTTTTAATTCAATGCCATCACATCTAAGTACTGATTTAATCGAATTTTACGACTGGGTGTCATGTTTATATTCCAGTAAGTTCAGATTAGTTTTTCCAATCATTGTTTTCATCTTCTATGATTATTAGTAATCCTTATCACATTCATGAGGAATTTATCCATTTTTTGGGTGACTTTGAGGAATCAGATGAGCAATTTCATTCTAGACGGGAAATTTAAGGTGGACCTAGTGCTTGAAAACACCATATCACATATAATTTGTATGTATATGTATGTATATGTTGTATGTGAGATGGTGTTTTCAAACACCGGGTCCACCATATAATTACTCCGTTCTAGACCCAGGAGAGGAAGGAAAAGGAAGTTTCCAACAATTTAGATGTTACTGAGGGAAAGAGTAGTTCGACACGATCTTACAAACAACAATACACATATACATATACATACATATTTATATATCTTAGTTCTTACAAATACCCGATCTTATAATTTATTTCCGTCCACCCAGTTTTGAGGTTATTACTATGAATGGGGGACCTTGAATTCCTGTCATGGCTATTTTCTGCGGATGGCATACACTCACGAACCCTTTACAACCGGCAGATCCCCCGGAGTCTGTCTAGACAATCTTTCATAAATATGCATTTGATATATACTTGGAAGTTTGGCAATTAACTTTGCATTCGAATAACATTTTTCCTCATCTTACTCTCAAAAAGTTCGTGAAACTGTTCATTTCGTTTACAACCCTAATCCCACCTTGAAACAGAGAATTTTTAATCTTCTTGAATAGTGAATAGTGAAAGTACAAATTAAAAATTCCAAGTAAACATTAGATGTGTTTGACTAATCGTATCCAATGTCTTATCCACCCGTAAACACACAGAGAGTGTTTGGTTGAATGGATTAAGAAAGGATTGCTTACTAAACTCATGTTTGTTTCATTGTTTAAGAATATCATTTAATCTCGAAGCCCGGGAAAAGCGCAAAAAAAACACTGTACAAGTTTGAAAACAGATCCCATGTGCATTCTGTGATTGTGCATCCACTTTTGTACGGTAAAATTGATAACATGTTGAAATTATGTTCTTGCCCTTATAATATTAACCCTATTTCTCCTCCTCCTTTTTCATATCCAGCCGCATGATTTTCTTGTACGAAATTTTTTTCTGCAGCTAAAGGCTTGTGAGAAAAAAGCATGATTTCTTGTTCCGAGAAACCATACCCCGGGATAATTGGTTGTTGCTTAAGGTAAATCTCAAGAAGAAGCTATGTCTCCCTATATATTTTGTGGTGTTCGCAGAGTTAATCGGTGTGCAATTTCTCATGTTTTGCGTAACGCTAAGTTGCGTATGCCGGGTCATTTTTAGTGGAAAATGAAGCATGTTTAGAGTGTTCTGCACTTTTACATAATTTCAAATTTTAGATGGGTTTATAAATGAATTTCATTATTTTGCATTTTGATGTAATTTAATTTCACTGGGCACAGTGCAGTGCACCGACGGTGGAGACGACGAGGGATCTCGAAGTGAGACTAGACATCGAAAGGAATCGAAATCTTCTTCATACCAATCAACCGGTGACTAGGAGCCAGAGTGAGGTAGCACAAGAGTGCCCTATTCTGGTAAATATAAGTTGCTTTATGAAAGTTGATTCTAATGCAGGAAATAGAAAACCTATGGATTGGAAGAAGTCCGCAAGCTTCCCCATGAACTCAGATGCCTTTTGTTTTCATCAAAATGAAGCTACAATTATAGTCTTTTCCCCATATTGTCTAAGTTAGAAATCACACTTAACATTTATTCTCGTTAGTATAGTATATCGAATTTATAATCATTTTTTGTTGGTTCTTTCTATGTTTCACATCAACTGCTTCCATGGTTATTAAATCAATTTTTAACACTAAACTTGTGTGAGTGAAAATAGAATATAAAGAATTTATTGAACCGTGTGTACTAACCATCTTCTAGCAATGGTTATCAATTTGTTTTTTTGTTGCAAATGGAAGACTTTGCACAAATAGGTAGAGGGATAAAAAAGTGAATGATGTAGTAACATCTTCTAGCAATGGTTATCTCAATTCACAAAAGATTATGTTTCAACCAGTGATTGTGAGCGTGCCGAGGAAGTACAAAAATAGAGGAAAGAGCTGAAAGAAAATCCCCACATTTAGAAACTGACGTGGTGGCTGCTGAACTTGATCCCAAGGAAGAAAGGAGAAGTTATCGCCCATTGTCAATGGAAAGACTGTTGGTAAAAATGGCATAATGCAAATATTTGATTACCTTTTTTTGCGGACTCACATGTTAATATATTGTTGGTTGGACAAATCTGCAATGTTTTTTAGATATGTTTGGACTTACCTACTGAAGTAGTTGTTTGCAACTATGGATGTGTAAATTATATGAAATGGAAGGGTATTTGGACCTTATTGTTTTGTACACCGTGTGATTGTTTTCCTGGTTTGTTCTTAGTAGTATTTACTATGTTCATAATGTTTTGTTGATAGGATGTTCATATATATATTTGTTTTGTTAATTACGATAAATTAGATAGTAAATACCTTGGATGTCAAAGTCATGCCATTTTACAGGGACTGATAATTGATCATTACGTAATAATCTAATGAGTCATTGTCCAATGTACTCATAATCGTCAATCACCGATTTTTTGCATTGTTAATGATGTAGTGAGACTTGTTTAGAAAATGTTATAGCAGGTTTTTATATTTTTCATATTTGGATGATGCTCGGGTATATTTTCAGATTGAATTGGTTCGAAATAAATTTCATTTGATAGCATTTATTCATTATAATTTTAGATTAACTTAAAAGTTCAAATGAATTTTTATATTATTTTTATAATTTTTTGAAAATTTGTATACATACTATGTTAATTGTTATTAATATTTTATTATAATTAAATTAAATAAAAAATTTAATTTGATTAACTAAAATTTATAAGTGCAAAAACCTATTTCAATGGTAGTTTTGTCATTTTTACAAATAAAATTAATATTTACCACAGATTATCAACTACACCAAACACAAAGATTACTTCTCATAATTTACTAATCATACGAACCAAACACATAAGGGTTATCCATTAGTTTACGTTATCAATATATTATCCACTTTTAATCTATCCATCATTTATTCTAACCACAGCAACCAAGCACATCCATATAGTTAACCCACTACTAATATGGTAATAATACGTGTCTGCACTCAAAATTGGTTTTTCATGGATAATTATGATTAATTATTATTTTTAAGTAATTATTGTTAAGATGATATCTGATTTTTTAAAAACATATTGATACAATCATATTAACAATATTTATAATTTTTAGATAATGTGAACTTTTGAATTTTGTTTAAATAATTAGCAATTATATTAAATATATGTTTTAGTTTGTTTTGTGGGATATAGATAGATGTAGTATAGAATATGGATATGTAAAGATATATAAACTATTAAGTATAGAATATGTATATGTAAAGATATATAAATTAGATACTATCATTTCCATATCTTTATACTGGTACATTAAAAAAACTGGTGGCATTGGTATAATTATAATTTGGACTTTTCTACCCCTATTTGATAACTATATTATCATATTCGCCACTACCATGTTGATATAGTGGCCACCACCTCTCCCGATCATGGTATCTATACATATTGTTGTTAAAAAAAATCAACTCCTCCATACCAAAAAAAAATTATCATATTCTATTTGTTTATAAAATATTACGATCAATCATAAATAAACATATAAAAAATTACATAATTTTAAATGTGATTTTTTTTTATAAAGAAAATACTTAAAAAAAATATTTATTCTACGCACGCAGTATGAACAAAAAAACTATATATCTGCATCCCCATATCCATTATCCACGCATGATAGATTAAAGTCATTAAACAAGTTAACTAGTTTCCAATGTTTCTCCGCCTCTCCAAGTTAGAAGTCCAAAACAAAGTTGGGATCATAAGATGTCTAGTCCATTTGTAATCATATCTGACGACAAGTTTTATTTTTTATAATTTAAGTTGCATATAGCCACAAATTTTATTAAAGCTTATGGAAATTAAACAGAATATTGGAGGGGGACTAGACCAAAACCTTACTGTAAAACCTAAGTATGTGCAAAAAGCACTACATCATATGTGACTTGAAACTCTAATAACTAAACATAACCAAAACAATATTTAAAAAATTCAAAAGACTATTATTGCGCTACTTTTTTTTCTTTCTAATTCTTTGTTCTTAAGCTCTAATCTGTTGGCGGTTGGTCGCGCAGAAGGGGCACGAGATCGAACTACTTCTTCCTCCTCATCCTCTGTGTCTGTGCAACGATGCTCCCAAGATTTGTCATGACCATGTGTAGCCATATATTCTTTGGTGGCGAGCCTATATTGCTCCTTCTCATATGCTAATAACTCATTTGTTTCAAACTCCTAGTATGTCCACCCAAGCAAGAGTTAGAGTTAAAACTCAGAGGGAAGAAAATCGAAGAAGACCTAGTGGTTTCGGATAATTTTGATTCAACTTCTTTAGGCTTGCTATGCTCTTCATTTAAAAACCCGATTTTTTATTGTTTAAAAACAGATTTAATTAAAGGCGTAGAAGAATTTGTTTTGGAGTTTGCAGAAAGATGTGAAGGGATTGAAACCTTTCCTGACATATGAACACAATTTTGAGAATTCGGGAGGACTTGGTTCAAAAAATGGATGTTGCCCGAATTATGACCTGGACTGCCCGGGCCATTATTTGGGCTTCCCGATCTACCCAAGTTGATCCGAGCAACCCAATCCATTACTCAAACCTCCCAATCCATGTGGGCCATTTTCTTGGACTTGATTCAAGCTACCCGAATTACCAGAGTCACAAGGACTGCCCGACAATAACTTTGGGTTGCCTCGGCCGTGTGATGGGATCCCCACGGTGCCCAGAGCCAAATTCGATCCACCCTTGAAAAAGCCAAGGTTAATTGAAAAAAACTCTTGGATAATTAATTTCAAGGTACTAATTTTTTTTGTATAATTGATATAATTACATATAACTTAGAATTTATATAAGCGATAATTAAATAGAAATCACACATAAGATTCTAAAAATACATTAAGCACAATTTGATAAAGTAGAGTTTTTGTATATTTTGTTTACACGTCGTGCAAGGTTTCAAAAAAGAGGATTTTATTATCTTTTTATAATACATTGGGGTTTCATGAAGAGTTTAAGAAAACATCGGGTCTTTTTGCCTATTATGCTAACATATTGGGGTTTTAAGCAATTTACCCTTGTTATTTTTATAAGATAACGTTGAATCTTAAGAGTTGTTTTTAGGCTTATAATAAGCTGGTTTGAATCTCGTAAGTGTGGACATTCATTTGAAACAAATAATACTGAAGGATAGATGTCTATTTTTATCATAGGTTTTAAAAGTGTATGTTTTTGAAATTGACACCGGCTGACAGGGCGGACCTAGGGTGCACCTAGCCCCCCCAAAAAAAAAAGTTGTTGAATTTTATTTTTTACCCTTATTTTTGTAAACAAAATTTTTTTTTGCACCCCAAATTTTTTTAAACCTAAAGTACTATAAAAAAAATTCGCCCTGCAAGAATTTTTTGCTGGGTCCGCCCCTGCCGACAGAAGTTAAAAAAAATCAAGTAACACCAAATATTTTAGTTTATATCCAACTAGTAGGAGCTTATAAACTTTGGGATCATTATTCAACCCATTATCAAGATCAAATAAATGAATTAAGCTAGAATTGAAATTCTAATTCGAACAAACTTGATCATAATAATTCATTTTTCGTATGTGTAAGAAGCTACAGTAGCATTCACAATCTCACGGTAGCTTCAACAACATGGAACAACCGATGAAATTAATTTTTAGAAAACCTCAACTACGCCAAAAAAAATCAGAGAAACCAAACAAACCCATGATAAAAATTGAAAAGATAAAAAGCATACACAAATGCAGGAAAAAAAATCATGTAGCAGCTATTTCAACAATAAAGGAAGTGAAAATCCCTAGCTTACACCAGCAACACCATATATGAATACATTTGCATAAGCTATCAGGAACAAAACCATATAGATATGTCCGAACTTGTTACATTGACGGACAAGATTGTAACTTTTTTTAGGTAGAAATCAAGAACAAAAACGATATTGACAAGATTTTTCTTTGGATGTGATTCCATAGTTTGGGCACAAAATTCAAGTCCTAGATATTAAGATTAGAGTCTCCCTGTGAATAGTCAGCAAGGATACTAGCACCACATTGTAGTTTTACATGAAGTAGTTTAACCAAGAAGCGACAAATATATTAATGCATGAAAAAGGTTAAGATCAAGGCCATATCCTTATCTTTTGCAAAAAAAACCTCGTAAGTCGTAAGTGTTCTAAGTAGAAATTTACCTACCATTATGCTGTTGCAAACTTGAAATCATACAGATTTTTGGTACCTATTACAAGAGCATGAACTGAATTGACTACCAAACACTTTACTTATCCCATCAAAAATTCGTAAGGTTATGTCATGAATGTCGGTGTGGTACATGATTTGTAGAGATCGAGATTGGTCAAACCTGCAAATCCATAGAATGATAAGCATCTAAACAAGTATGATAGATTTAAATCATGAATTTTAAATACTTTGAACTTGCTTATGAATCAACATAATGAATCAA
>CAJQUN010001725.1:0-48202 GCA_907163345.1 Haberlea rhodopensis | reverse complement strand
CCCCAGCAGTTTGTCATAATCCGAAGGCGGCTTCTCTTCGCTAAAGATCTGAACAGGTCTCATTCTCTCACCCTGAGTAAAAGCGATGATCAGTATTTCTTAAGTAACATGAGGGACATCCAAGCATGCTTGATTGAATTTCTTCAAAAAATCTCAAAGAGATTCCTTCTCTACTTGTTTGAGTTTTGAACAGACTAAGGGCTGTTCTCTTGCAATTTCTACTGCTTGCAAACTAATTAAGGAATAGTGATCTGAATTTGGAGAAAGAATCTATGATGCCCGACGGTAGCTGATTAAACTAAGATTGTGCATCTCCAGCAAGAGTGGTCAAAAAGATTCTACATTTCACTCCGTCTGTAAGTTGATGAAGAAGTGAAGCGTTCTCAAATCGGGACAAGTATTCCTCAGGATATGTGCCACCATCGTAATTCCCAACACTCAAAGTTCAAAAATTGGATGGTAGGGGATCATTGATAACTTTGGGAGAAAATGGGGTCCCCCTTCGTGCTGGGTATATATGCCCCTCCATTTTGTTACGTATCTGCTGCAACTCGTCTTTTAAGTCCTCCATCTTGGCCTTAAGGGCTCCCAGGATAGCCACAACACATGCACCAACTATACTTGTTGATGACTTTTACAATTTTCAACTTGCTTGGGTGTTGGAGGACCTTAAATAACTCAACAAACACCTTCACGGTGTACCAAACACGAAGAACACAAGACTATCAAAAGAAATGAATTACAAACTCCAAATACAACAACAATGTATGGAGATTGCAAAAGCTATTTGAAATTTGAATGATCAAGCTTTGTGGAAGTTTGTAGGCTTGTTTCTTTGTCATGAAAATGCTCCAAAGCATCAATATTTATAGTGTAGGAGGCCCCCCTAGGCTCCTACTAGCCGTTGCTACACAAAAGGCTGAAATCACTCTCAACGCCTTTTCCTCTGCCTCAGGCGGATCAAAATCGCCGCGCCCCCAACGTCTGGCAGAAATCAGCATCCTCAGGCATCACGACGCCAATGAGGGATCATTGCTTAGATCAAGGCCGGCCTCAGCAGCTTGAAGTCTTCCACGCCGAAAAACCTCCTCACTCAGGCGATTTTTTACGATCAACGCCTCGCTCGGGGAAATCCCCCACGCGCCATGGTCTAGTCGCCTCTGTGATAGTGTGGCGAAGTCTTTTTGGCTGCCATCGACTGGGGAAATCCAGCCCAGAACATGCACAATCATTTTTCTTCATTCCAATCCAACTTTTTAATGACCAAACAGACACTAAGTACAACATTATATAACAAAACAATGTTTTCTTGATCTCCAACCTAAAAGTAACCGGAGATCCCCCCCCCCCCCCCCCCCCCACCCCTCTCTATTTATAAGTTTGATCCTTGTGATTACTTGGTGGGAAAGCTAGGATCTGATCTCCTTTGATAGTAGCGCTAAGTAGCGAGTGTGTCCGCGAAATCCACACCCCACTAATGCACGTTTATCTCCGTCGGTTAATCTGTTGTTTACAGCCGGGTCTTCCGTTAGTCTTTGACCAAAATACCGAGCAGGGTTTGACAGTTGTTCAGCTTTAATTTGTTTGGTATATTGTTTTTCTGCTATAATCTATTCGGTGTATTGTTGTTCGATTCTCGCGGAAATTTTATCCGAGAAAATCAATATATTATATGACATCAATATATATATATCGTTATTTAATATTGTCCCCATTATATTCATCCATCCGTGATGTATACGTCTACTTTGATACAAATGATTAAAGTAGGAAATTAAACAAGAGAATAAGTTTAAAATATAGGGCGATTTTCTAAAATAAATTTTTATATGTTTAAGAGTTGAATTTTATCCTTTGAACTGTTCATGCTTTACTTTTTATTTTAAAATTCTTCATGTATAGACTCCATTCTTAGTTTTATTACATTATATAGTATGCCTTTTTTTTTTTTTTTAGAGAAGTTGGTTTCCGACAAATTGGAGTTTCAACTGTGAGGAAAAACGAATAAATTAAATAAGCAATTTTTTTTTTTTTTTTGTAGTTGATATATATGAAATTTTTAAGTAGTATACGACTCTTGCATGATTATTATTCTTTAACACACATTTACATATGTACAACAAACTGTTATTTTTAAAATACCATATTTTGTTTTTAGAAAAAAAGATAATTTGTGATAAACTATAAAAATCAACTAAAATAGTGATTAGAGTTGGACTTTACTTCGAGATTATAGGGCTAAATGTTAAATTGGAGTTATGGAAAGAGATATTGAAATCAAATGATTTTAGATTATCTATGTCTAAAACAGAATATATGAAGTGCAAATTTAGTAGTCTTGCATATCGGGACCCTGATGTTGTAATACTTGATGGCCAAGATATATCAATGAGTAGCAAGTTTTAATACCTAGATTTATTATCAAAAAGGATGAAAGATTGATAGCAATGTTAACCAAATATTATGAGCGGGTTGGCCGAAATGGAGAAGCGTCACTAAAATTTAATGTGATCATAATATCACGCTGGGATTGAAGGGAAAGTTGTACAGAAATGTCATCAGACATGCAATGTTATATGAGACGGAATGCTAAGCACCCAATAGAAATCACGTCCAAAAAAAGTGTAACGGAGATGCATATGCTCCGATGTGTGGTGAGACCAAAAAAGATCAAATAAGGAATGAAGACATTCGAGTTAAAGTAGATTTGACTTGTATAGAAAAAGATGCAAAAAAATCGTTTACGCTAGTTTGTTCATGTACGACATAGGCCAGCAAAGAACATTTGGGTCCTTTCAGGAGAGAAAATGGATGACTGAATCATACATAGTTCGAAGTTATATTATTATATATAAAAATATGGAGTCCGAAGGGATTGATGAATATATTTGATCGAAAGAAGCTTTTTGAAGAATACTGACACATATACGACACCTGGTTTGATTCTTTATTTGGTTATTCTACCTTACCATTACGATTAAATGCATAGTAGTAGTAATATGGAATTAACTTATAACAAATTTTAATTATGTTAGTTTTTCTGGTAAGATTATAATTAATTAGGATAAACGCAAGAAAATTTTAATGCTTGAAGCTTGCATTATTTGTGTGAATCAAACTTGACAAAATTAAACTAAATATACTTGATCTTCTACTCAATACAAGAAAAGTTGCGGCTACAACTAAATATATGTAGCATTCGAAGCAATATATCCATCATATATCAATGTTTGATTTTATCGATCGATCGGAACTAGTGTGGCGATCGATCAGTAAAGCAAAAAAAAATTTAAAAATATTGAAATGGGATGTGCCGTGCCATCCTTTTCTTGGAAACGGGTCGTGCCGACACTGTCCTTTTCCAAACTGTGCCACGATTAAACTGTTGGCACAGCCCATTTGATATCTCTAGTACTCAACAATCCCCAAGTAATCATGTTTTAGTTAATCACAAACATTTGATAATGACTTCATTTTGACCTTTAGTTAAAATAAAAAATTGTAATTGTTTATCCACTCCCCCCATCATCTTTTATCAATCAGTAAAAAGAGCTGGAAGCAGTCCCTTATGAGTAAGATTATCTTTGAATATATAACATCATTTTTTGATACAAGTGGGTGACGTGCAGAGTATACTAATGGTAGGAAATCAAAAAAATTCATAAGTAGCTAATATATTTATTTAAAAAAAAATTATAAGTATTTATTCTGTGTGCCTTTTTAATAATCCGTGCTGGGGAATTGTTATATTATAATGTAATTAAACATATATTTATGTTCTCAAAATACTTTTAGCATTGTTAAGAATATATGAGGTTCCAACTCAAAATCAATTGGTGATGAGTGTAGTAACACATATATCTTATAAAGAGCTAATATAGCTTGTAAATTCTCAATGTGGCACAGCTCTCAGCACGTCCCCTCATATATGACCGAATAACCAATCACATAAAATCATACTCTGATACCATTTAAATGGGGTTCAAACTCAAAATTGGTGATGAGTGGAGTAACTCGTGTATCTTATATAGATCTACCATAACTTGTAAATTATCAATGTAGGACAATCTCAACACGCATCAGTAAAATATATACCATTCCAGGAATTAAATGCTTAAAAAGGCACCAATTTGTTCATAATTTCTTCATACATGTCAAAAGGATCATCTCCTTTTTTCGAGATTTTTTTTTCTTTTTGCATCTTCCAATAATCATTTTTTTTTATATTTTATTTTTTTATTATTAAAAAATACTCTATTTTGCCCGTGAATAATTTCTAACATATATATATATATATATACCTTTTTATTTTGGGGCATTCGCCAGGGAGTTGATTCTCTATCATATAGTCGATGAGGGTTACAATTTGGTGTTTACTTTGTTTATTACCGATCCGAAGTTGGTGTCTAACTTGGCTGATAAGCTTAAACTTCGAAAACTTCCAAATTCAAAGAAACCCGGAATTAATAAAAATGGGTATTAAATATTCATTTATTTCCAACATAAATAGTAAAAAAAATTATTCTTCTCATAAAATTTCCCCATAGCACATAAAATTAAGGAAAACCAATAAGAGTGACCATTTAAATAATAAGGGAGGAATGGTGATCACCCTAATTCAATGAAAATAAAATTAAAAGTTTTATTTAAATTATATTTAAAATATAAATTTAATCTTTTTTCCAACCACATTCAATCAAGCTACACGAGCATTCAAGATAAGCGAAAAAAGAAAACTTGAAGCGAAGGGGATTAACAATATTAACGGTTACTTATAAATATTTCTACATTTGCTTAAGGTTTGACCTTTCTAACATCACTCCGTCTAACTGGAAAAATATTTATATGGATCAGGTGTTTATAAAGACCAAGATACATAAATATGTATGTATATATATGTATATATTTCTATGTGTGTTAATATTTATAAAATCGGGTGTATAGAAGTTATACGGGTCTAATTCATAAGTCAAACATCAGCAATTAAGAATTATTTTCAACTCGTACGTACGATATTTATATATATACAAATGTGTTGACTGAAATTAAATTATATTTTTTCTAAAATGAGAGAATATTTTAATAGAGATATTGAGATCGTGGTGATAAAATGATTAATTAATGGGGATACTGTGCCTTATATTTGCCAGTAGATATTTTTTTAAGCAACTATAACAACTACGGAGGATAGATGAGATGGAGACTCGAACACCCATAAATCGGAATTATGTTATGTTTCCATTAAGATGCATGCATCATAACACAATTACGCATCACAGGGGACTAGAGGTAACTAGAAGTCAGAACTATTTCTGAAAATTCTTAAATGTATCGTGTATGAACTCCACTTATACAACAATGAAAGAAATTGAACTAAACCAAACATATCAATCAAATTAATCAAAACATAGTAAACTCATTCTCTTTATATTGGTCCATACATGGGACTAGACCCGGTCAATTCAAAAATTTCGTGTTCATATATATATATATATATATATATATATATATAAACAAGAGAATAAGTTTAAAATATAGGGCGATTTTTAAAATAAATTTTTATATGTTTACGAGTTGAATTTTATCCTTTGAACTATTCATGCTTTACTTTTAGCTTAAAATTCTTCATGTATAGACTTCATTCTTAGTTTTATTACATTATATAGTATGCTTTGCTTTTTTTTCTTTTAGAGAAGTTGGTTGCCGACAAATTGGAGTTTCAACTGTGAGGAAAAACGTATAAATTAAATCAGCAATTTATTTTTTTTGTAGTTGACAAATATGCAATTTTTAAGTAGTATACGACTCTTGCATGATTATATTCTTTAACACACATTTTGGGGGTAGATGTTAAATTGAAGTTATGGAGAGAGATATTGAAATCAAATGATATTAGATTATCTATATCTAAAACATATCTAAAAAAGAATATATGAAGAATACAAATTTAGTAATCATGCATATCGGGACCTTGGTGTTGTAACACTTGATGGCCAAGATATATCAATGAGTAGCAAGTTAATACCTAGATTCTATTATAAAAAAAGGATGAAGATTGAATAACAACGTTAACCACATATTATAAGCGGTTGGCCGAAATGGAGAAGCGGTCACTATTTAATGTGATCGTAATATCATGCTGGATTGAGGGGCAAGTTTTAAAAAACTGTCATCAGACCTGTAATGTTGTATGAGACGGAATGTTGAGTACCCAAGAGAAAATAACGTCCAAAAGAAGTGTAATAGAGATGCATATATTCTGTTGGATGTATGGTAATACCAGAAAGTATAAAATAAAGAAAGACATTCGACTTGAAATATTTGTGACTTGTATAGAAGAAAATATGCAAGAAAATCGTGTACACTAGTTTGTTCATGCACGTCATATGCAAACGATGCACATGTTCATCGAATGGAGTTCTGGATTTAAGTCATTTCAGGAAAGCAAATGGATGATCGGATCAGACATGATTCAAAGTTATATATAAAGATATGGTGTCCAAATGGATTAATGAAGATATTTGATCGAAGAAGATCTCGGAGAATACTGACACATATACGAGATCCGATTTGATTCTTTATTTGGTTATTCTAGCTTACCCTTATGATTAAATGCCTAGTAGTAGTAGTGGAATTAACTTATAACAAATTTTAATTGTATTAGTTTTTTTTGGTAAGATTATAATTAATTAGGGTAAATGCAAGAAAAATTTAATGCTTGAAGCTTGCATTATTTGTGTGAATCAAACTTGATAAAATTAAACTAAATATACTTGATCTTTTTCGTAAGTTTCTATAACAATGTAAGCATTTGCAGTTTAAAAAAGTACAACACATTTTAGGGATAACTACAGTTGTATTTTTTTTTAAAAAAATATAACATTTGGCAATTTTTTAGATGAACAGATGAAAACTATCCTTTCTGCCCCATAGATCATATTGATGCAATCATTCAAATGATTGAGTTTTGTGCGTTCATGGCAATGCAGAGATTAATCTTCCTCAAACATCGAATGCAAGCATTACTATATTAATACCCCGGTTACAAAGGATAAATCACAAATTAACAATACTCAGAGATGAAACCCAAATGCCATAACTATTATTTTTGGCATACCTTGTACAAATCTAGTGTCCCATGGTTTGTGTTGCATCTATACTAGCTTACAAGGACAAACAGTGACTTGCCTCCTAACTTATCACGACCTGTATTGAAGGGAAATCGGTCAGCCACAATTCAGCTAAACTGTTAGGCTACAATCTTTCAACTGGATGGGTGCTAAAGCGATATAAAACGAATGAAGTGCAGAGAAGAAACAAAGACACAGGACACAGTCACACTTTCATTGAGAAAATACTAAGGTTAACCTTTGGATGAATGGAATTCAAAATAAAATAAAAAAACCATGTACTTGGACTTAGACCTTAGTGGTCTCGTGGTTAGCATCAGCTGGAGTTTCATCCTATTTGAAAGAAGAAATCCAAAAGCAGAAAAAAGTAATTATTTGCACAAGTAATTATCTTCATGGGAAGAAAATTAAAAGATTGATCAGAAATGTGTTCATTTTCTCTTAAAACCTTGCCTAGTTGCGCAAATTTTCAGAGTTAAAAGTCTCACCTAAGAATTCTCTTTTTCAAAAAACATTAATATAGGGCCATTGACAGAAACAAACATTTGTCTCAGAAGAAAAGTTTAAATGATTTATCTGCAAGCAAGTTAACTAAAATTTCTCAATGTCAAACTACATCATAGATCTTCGACTTTCAATCCATTCCACAATTTCTAATAGCATTCCCTCCTAATTTGACTCCCAGCTTACTCCTCTCATTATGAACACCGCCTTAGAACAATGCTACAGAATGCCCAACCACTATTGACTTCTGTGGCGATTTGGGCACATTTCCACTATTGACTTCTGTGGCGATTTGGGCACATTTTATCATTATTGTTGCCTTATCAACAGCAATTCAACATTGATCCAAACCTTCTAACATGCTCCCATGTGGTGTTGATTGTATTTGTGCCTATGCGTTCTCTACATATACTGCAGTGTAAAGATGCAATATACACATCTTCAAGGATAGACAAGGTAATATATTATGTTAACATTTCTGCAAGGGGACAAACGTAGTTCCTTAATCCCATTTTTTTAAAGATAAAACCTTGGATCATAAGCCACAATGTGGTGTAGGAATGAACAACAAAAGAACTCTTGTTTCAGCATGTGATGGCCCATTATCACATACTAAAGACTAGTAATACTGCATATTTTTGCTAAATCTAAATTAATTATATTTATAATATTCAGCATTGTTACGTACCAAAATTTAATGGCTTATATCATCATGAAGGGTGAGGAGTATTTTAGGAAACAATAAGCATTTCAAGATATATGTTACTATAATATAATAGAAATTTGAAGTTTCATACTAATATTAAAGTGAGTAGTATTTTAGAAAGTGAGAAAAAACCAAATTCACTAAAAGTTCAACTCATCTAGAAATATATAATACTATGGCACCGAATAACAAAAAAATTATTATGTTATCCATATTTTTCATTTTATAATAATTTTTATCCTATCTCATGAGTCAAGCAGGGCCTATTAGTATACGAATATGTATTTACAAAGCAAAAGAGCTGCACCAAACAGACAAAAAGTGGTTACTTTAGGTGTCTCTTGTTTAATTATATCGTATAGATAGTTTGAAGATTAAGCACGTCAGTTTGACGCATTCAAGGAGGCAGTTTGCATTTTAATTTAACCTGCATAGTCAAGTTTATCATGTACTCTGAGTGTAATGGAAATTATCTATACACAGATGATTCAGTAGAATTGTAAACCACTATATTGTCATGATTTTATCGCTAGGAACATTGATGCATGTTCATAGTCATCGTTTTTCTTGCTACAGAGAAAATATATAGAGTTGGAACTGTGGTGCAGGACATCCTAGCTAAGTATTAGGAAAACTTATGGGACCAAAATTTTATCACGAAATGTCTATGAAGTAGACTGATCTGGTGCATGGTTTCATAATTCATACCTTCAATTCTGGCAATTCTATAACACAAGCACACTCAACCACATGGGCACCAACACGCTCTGCAATAATAACAAAGAGAGCTTAGGTACTAAGCATTTTCAAATAACATTAGTATAGCACGACTTCTAATTTTTACATTTTTCCACAAGTTTTTACCTTGTTGGACACACATTAACATTAGTATAGCACATGACTTCTAATTACCCCATTACTTCTGCTATAGTTCATTCATATGCATAATGTTAGGGGAGAAAAAGATTATGGCCCAACAAACAACACTAATGATGGGCCTATTGCAGCAGCCCAAAGAACAAGGCCTGGAATCATAAGAGTTTATCAAAGGAGGGAAAGAAATCACGTGGGATGAGGTGGGCAGTCAGTTAGGGGGAGAGATTGTTTGTTAAGGTTAGAGAAGAAATGTCAGAATAAAAAGAGAAGGGGGAAACGGTTAGTGGAATTTGAAATATTGTTAGTGAGTGAGAGAGTCAAGCATTGCTTAGGCAAGAAGGATTTCCTTCTTGAGTAACAGTGAGCTGTGTGTATTTCCTTCACTGTGATTTCCTTTCAATCAATACAATTTAATTTCAGTCCATCATTGTCTTTTGTTTTCGGATTCAATTCTGTGAAGTTAGAAATTATTTCCTCACATAACCTCTGCAGTCAGACTATACAAAAAAAAAAGACTGATTGTCTTTCCTATAAACAAGGAAATCTCTTCCAGAACCTTATTTGGTTGGATTGTTTTTCTATCGTCACATTGAGAAAGAGGAAATCAATAAATAAAGCCAAACAAAACTCCAGTGGAGTAAATGAGTCATACCAAGAAGACGAATTGCAGCATTTAAGGTCCCCCCTGTCGCAATTAAATCATCTACGACAACTGCACGTTCTTCAGGATTTACAGCTCCACATGCATCTCCATTATGTCAGTTCCATACTCCAAGGAGTATTCTTCTGATATTACTTCCCCTAATAGGATAAGAAAGATTAACTTATTCGGTGTATCACATGTACTAAACAAAAGGTTGCTCATGTAAACTGATAAATCTATCCTAAACAAGATAAAAGAAGCACACTGACAAAAAGCTGCAAAAGAAGCTTTATCGCAATATGAAAGACTTCACACAATATAAACATAGCAAAATGATACTTATGAAATTTAAGAGGATATCATGATGAAGAGAGCCTACCCCAATTCATTGGGATTAAAGGCTTAGTTGTTGTTGTTGTTGTATAATGATGAAGAGAAATGCGTGAGTAAGAACACTGATTAATTAACATTACAAAGAATAAAAGGAAAACTTATGCAAGAAGTTTAACAGCATTGAACAAGTCAGAATAACGATCAGAATGCATTTATAGGTGTCACTTTAACTTTTCAAATTCAAAATGCAGCAGCAGACCATATGCGAATACAATTGTATAATAAGATTATCACTTTTATGTTGTTTTGACCTCATTTCTCCCGACATTTTCATGCCACCTCGAACGTTATTATTGTATAACCCAAAAACAAAATAACCTCATTTGGATAAATAGTGAACCTTTTTATGGCATAGAGCTTAATTCCACAACTTAAAATGCTTAATTTCAATATCTTCAGTTGTCCCATGAATTTAAAAAATTATAAATTCAAAAGCATGCCCAAGTGGGAAAACAATGCTATGACATCTGAGATAAATGTTCATTTGTGTTAAATCAGGACCTAGCAATGAATATCACTCATGCTTCAAGTCAGAAACTAATCATCTATCTAATTATCTATATCGATGATTTATGTTCTATGCACTTACATCCATGCAAAAAGTTTACTTCTAAAATCATCTAATGCACTAATCAATAACGACGGAAGTGAGATGGAATATTGGATGATTACTATCACCTTTTTACTCTTTCAGTCAAATCACAGAATTTATTTATATATGAGTTTTGTACAAGCCACTTATCATGCAAGTTCATAACATTTTATGCACTTAATATACGATTGACCAACGAATTCATTTGTTGAATCATAAAGATATCAGCATAAACTTTACCAGGAAGTTTCTTAGGCTTTCTCAATGGAACGAATTTCGCCCCAATAGCCAATGCGATTGGAGGACCAAATATAAAACCCCTTGCCTCAACACCTATAACAAATTCAAGCATTGCTTTAAGATCAAAATTCAAAACTAATTATGTTATGAATGCATTATACTGAATGACAAATTATCTGCAAAAACAATTTCAAATTTTGGTTAACAAGTTACAAACCATTATGAACAACATATACTATTGGAGAAATGTACACTAGGAGCAGTTATCCAAATATCCAGCAATCAGCTATTTTGGTATATCTGATAAACAACTTCTTAAGTTGCTTCTTTTCGTAACAAGGTATACCATTTCAGGTGTTTTGATGAACTAAACAAGAATAATCTCAACAAGGAAAATAATTCATTCCAACTATGCCAAAAAGGGGCGAAAACTGCAGCAAATAATTCCGTAGCATAATTAATTAATATACAAAAAATAAAGAACAAAAATATTTAGTCAAATTGCAACGGAAGTTTAAAAAATATTCAACAGAGAGGATAAATCACCTGCAATGACATTGATATTTTTGTCTTTGTACCTCTCAACAAACAAATCAATCGCATCCTTAAACGCCTTTGGATCAAGGAGCAGTGTAGTTATATCCTGAAACAGAATCCCTACCATTTAAAAAAAATCAGATAATTCCACAGTCAACAACTACAGATATTCAAACATTTATAGATTCAACAAATCCAAGAGCACCACCTGGCTTAGGGAAGTCAGGTATGACCCGTATGGTTGAGGCGATCCGATGGATCCGACGGTCCGTAGCATCAACATTTAAGGAAGCCATCGGCGGGAGGCTCGCCGAGGATGCTCCGCCTGTCGACGCGCAGTAGGTCAGCTGTGTTCCTCTTCGAGTAGTGGTGGCGCTAGCGTTTGGTAAAAAGGAATTTGATTTGACCAAATTGACCCTGCCTGAATTCTTTAGTTCGACAAATTTAGCGCCAGTTACTTCGAGAGAAGAGGGATTAGTTAGGCAATACATGGGAGGTATTCAAATAGGTGTGCCGTGTGCGGGTAGGATGGAGCGGAGCGGAGCGGAGTGTAAAATTAATTTGTGAGTCGTGACTTCGTCTGGAAAGGAATAATTATACTTGGACTTTGGAGGAAGTCAACATAGCATAAATATATATACTCGTACATATCCAATGATCCAATTTTGATTTAGATAAAGAAGAAACATCCATCATACCACCATTATCTTATCAAGTGGAAATGACTTCTGGATAACAAGGCAAGTTGGGAATCCTCTGAGGGACTATGACAATTGAGCTAATTGACACATTTCACGAGAGCAACGAGGGCGTTGCCGAAATGAGCGGGGGGATGTCATGTTCCGTGACTTTCTAGAAGATTCCGGAGAATCTGGAGGTTTCGGGAAGTTCCAAAAATTTGGAGAATACTTTAGAGCACCGCAAAAGCTTCTAGGCCTTACTTGTTATTTCTCTTGTAATGTAGAATATTCTAGAATAATTTAGATCCTACATTTCCAAAGCAAATTTTGACCAAATTTTTTATTTAGACAAGTGAAATTCACATAAATATGTTGATCCTACATTTCCAAATCAAATTCAGACCAATTGATATTGCATGAGAATAATAACCTAATGCTAGGATCCCATTTACCGACTTTGGGATGAACGAACTCATACATATGGTCTCCCAGTTCCTATATCTATATTCACAATTATTGAACTTCATTACTTATTTGAGAAAATCCTTTATGCACAAACACTAACCTCATGTAAAGATATATTTTTTCTGATATTTTATCATAAAATTTACATGCATCCAAAAGATTAAAAAAAAAAAAACCTTGACTAATTTTGGTGAAACCCAAGGAATTCGGGATAAATAAATGAATGAATTTAATAATTTAAAGTACAATTTGTGATAATAAACGCATAGCGAGTCGAAATCATTTGTAAGATGGACCCAAAAACAACAGCTACAATAATAACTAAATCTTTAATAAACGAGACTATGCATCCACATACCGAGGTAGTGAATATCTCTACTTGCCTGTAGCATAGTCTCTCGATTTTTGGCTAGGTTATTTTATACTTGTATAGATATTCACAACCTTTATTTGTGATTCATGCCTATGTGAATTACAATATATTTACAACATATTCTGAAATATATACCACAAGAGTATAGATATACTAATTAACTACTCAATGTCCTATAATTTGTGTTGTGTGATCGTATTTACAATTTGTGTTGTGATTGTTGTTGATAGTTTGGTAGGTATTTGATCTCTTTGTATAGATTAATGACTTACAATTACAATTTTGTATCCTCATTATTTGATCTCCTCTTCCTTTTTTGTTTTTTTATTCATCTACTTGTACAATTTAGTTTTTGAAAAAGACTGACACATGTGTGCAACTCAACTTGATTTTTATATGGTTCATGTAGTCTACCATATCGACTTGAATTAAAAACTTAGTTGTTATTGTTGATACTTGTCTAATTTCGGTGTCCCTTTTTTAAGTTAGTAAATTCACAAGTGGCCCATTGATAATTATTCAAGTGATTATAAATTTGTTTAAGGTGCATATGGCTGGGCTTGAGTAAATTAATATTGGCAAATTTATGTGGCAAGCTTTGGGATGGTATGGATTCTAGAATGTGGATGTTTGGAATGAGAGAAAGTCAAATTGCCAGACCAAAATCGAAAATTGCTGCATTCTACCAAAGTGGACCAGTGAAGAGGTCAAACTTTTGAATATTCTTGGTAGCCTCCAACCAAACCAAATGCGTATTATTCATTACAAAAGAGTAACCTCGACTCTTTCTTTAAATTTACTCGACTCTTTCTTTAAATTTAGTGATAAAAAAAATATTATTTGTGATAAGAAAATTGTTGGATTGTAATAATTGCCCTTGCATGGAGAGTGTCCAAAAGTGATACTCGAGCTACTCTACGGTTTAAAATATTTGAGTTGCACTGTTGCCACCAAATATAACTTTTGGTAAAATTGAAAGCGTTTGATTCTACTATTGGTATCAAACTAAGGTCATGTGTTCGATTCATGAGTTGCAAGTTGATGCAATTATTGGGATGCGGATTGTTGGAGTGGACTACTTACCCCTACTTGTAGAGCGATCAAAGGGTGACGTTTTGACTGCTCTATAATTTAAAAATATTTGAGTTGTATTGTTACCACCAACTATAATTTTTTGTGCAATTGTAAACGCTTGATCCTGCCATAATTATTTGGTTTAACGTGTTCTATATAAGCTGTTTCTTTGTACAAAAAAAAAACAAATAAAATGAAGAAATAAAAAAAGATAGCTTATAACGTTGATGTTTTTAATTTTTTTCCCAAGGTAAACTCTTATTTCTTGAATTTTTTTAAATTTGAAAAAATGTCGGTTTTAAATTTATTCTAACAGAGAAAATAAGTCGTGTTTGCATTAACTCACGTCGCAAAAATAATTAATATTAAAAATTACTATTACATAATATACAAAATCACGCGAGTGATATATTTCTAGAAGTCAATGAGTTCACTAAGCGGAATTGTCTTTGTTAGGTGTCTCATGGGGTAGTCTCATCCATTCAAGTTTCTAAAATGAAAAGTGAAATTTGATTTTTTTCTAGAAAAATTACTTAAAAAATATTTTAATTTTTTTAAATTATATAATATTTAAAAAGATAATTTTAATATTAATATAACTTGTTATACTTCTAAGAATGAATAAACAAAATATAAACTTTTTTGTACTTCTCAAGTTTTTTGCCATTTTTTTTTTAAAAAAAACCATATATATGAGTGACTAATTTCTAATATTATGTAAATATTAAAACTTTAATGAGTTGTATTATTTAAGTCGTCCAAATTGGACTAATTAAAGATAATACCGCCAGTTGGTGTAGGTTTCATGAATCCAAGTACAGTAACAATCGCCTTTGCTCCGGGAAATACTTATATGTATTCGATTTGGCTCCACTTATACATCAACTTAATCTAAAACACAACTTTTTAAATAAAAATACATAAAACTAATATATCAACGTTTTAGACCATTATATTGAATTGATCCATAAGTGATTGACGTAAACTAGATTCATTTGGCTACTGGGACAATTTAATCGGCACCGAGACAACGCACATGGATTCCCGACTTAGGCCATGCTGCACTAAGAGTATTGCTCCCAATGCCTGGTGCTGGGAATTATTATGAGACCTCGTGTAAATAACTCTATACAACTATAAAATAACTTATAAGTTAGGTCACATGATGTGGGTGTGCAGGTCAATGCGCGACTTAGTAAAACTTAATGCATCTTAAAGCGTAACAAAATCCCTCAATGAGCCAGTTAACAAGCGAAGCACTAGTACGCGAAGGGAGTAGGAGGATTACGTGACTTAGCTTATACTAGCATTGCCCCTTTGATACTTTTTTTTAATCCCCTTTCATACTTTCAAAATTAGTTGTTCTCAAAGATCGAGGGGTTGTGCTTAGATCAATTTTCATAAGCTCGGATCTTTTAAATTACAACAGCTCAAACGTCATTTGTGATCATTGAATAATATAGATAGTCACATATGATAATCAAGGCAATTTATTCTTCATAATGATTCCCTACCGAGTCCCGATCTTTCGAGAGAACACTTTGATTTATTTGGTCATGTTAGTGGTCTATTCGTCTTTGGCATCATCTTGTTTACCTGTAAATCAAAGACCAACAGAAATACAATACACAAATATGCAAATATAACAATAATCTCCAAAAGGATATAGGGTCGGCTCAGGTATGCTATTTTCCCCAATCTATGTCACTAAGAGAAACCACAATAAAGACCGGAAGGTGAAGGCACCACCCCAACCCGCTGGAAAGTTGTCGCACAAAGCAGACGGGCAAGGACGCTCTCAACCTCGGCACAAAGCAAGCGCACGCACACAGTATTGGTATAGAATAATATGCTTATACAAATATGTACACAATTATTTGTTCAATGCCCGTCTGTGAGCAATACTTGATATGTGTATATGATTTGTATAAGATCGTGATATTTCTCTTTTCATTTATGAGTTGCGTACAATTTAATTAAGGGAAATTGCATAATGATTTGAGAACATAATGGTGCATTGTGAAGTGTATACATATACTAGTTGAGTTGTGTTGGGTATCGGATGTTAAGAGGATTTATGTCAAAAATTTTGTAGACGTCATGCCATTATTATTGAAGCATGCAATGTGAATTCCCTAATGATATGAATGTATGTACTACTATAGATGATAAATGCACTAATGACGGGATTAGGACGCGTGGTCCTTACAATACACACTTTGCCCTATTGTAGTTTGTGAATAAGTGCAAAATCTCATCCGTGGATGTCATTTTTTACAAACTACAAGTAGATAAATTGTCTATATTCAAAAGCACATGGGTAAAATACATATTTTCAACCACATGAGGGTAATCTGTCTATTTTCAAAACCGCAATAAAGTAAAATGGTTGTTTTCAAACTACAAGAAGGTCATTTGCATATTATCAAAACTATATTGGGTAATCCACCACTAGCTCCCTCGTTTCATATCGATCAATTATGTCAAAGATGAATTTTCTATTATTTCAAGTACATTATTTATATTTATATAATAAATATAAATAATAACAAGGTAACATCCCCATATGACACTGTACTACTAAATCCCTTCGACGATAGAAACCTCATTCAACTCATTTTCCATCATCATCATCATCATCATCATTTTGTATTCGCAATTGGAACTGAATTAGCTACTGCGGCAGCCGCGTAGAAGGTTTGACTTAGACTGAGTCGACGCTGCCGCCCCCACCCCACCCCCCGAAACTATATTCCCACTTACTCTATTTGCTCCGTTGGCTCCCACACAGCTAACCCACTTGGCCTCCAACCAATTTTACCTTATTCTTTAATTAAACATAAACGTGTTCTCGAATCCATAGACCCTGCCCCTGGCTGTCTCTCTTCGCAAAATTGAGTGGCACTCTTCTTTTCCTCACACTTGTCAAGCAGCTTCCTCTCCCCTTTCCCACCGCTACTATTCTTCTTTATATAAAAACCAATACCACTCCACACTTGTGTATCCATTCTTCCGTAACAAGAATTAAACATCAATCTGTTGTTCTTTTTTCTTGAATATCGGCCTTTTCAGTTGTCAACATGGCGCTTGAAGCTTTGAACTCGCCGACTACTCGCACCCCCTCGTTTCTATACGAGAATGATCATGCCAGTTTAAGGTATCTTGATTCATGGACGAAAGGGAAGCGATCCAAGCGTCCACGTAGCTTTGAAACTCAGGAACCCACTGAGGAAGAGTACTTGGCTCTTTGTCTTGTTATGCTCGCTCGCGGCGGCAGAGCAGTCGGCGGCGCCTCTACCTCGGTGACTTCTACCTCTGCCCCAGTGATGATAAAGAAGAATTCGCAAACTCAGACTAGAGTTCCACAGCCTCCAGTTGTGGTGGACTCGAGCCACTCGGATAAGTTAATCTACAAGTGTTCTGTTTGTAACAAGGCTTTTGGATCCTACCAAGCTTTGGGTGGACACAAGGCCAGCCACCGCAAGCATAGCGGCGGTGATGAGAACTCCACGTCCCACTCCACCTCCGCCGCCACAACCTCAACTACATCTGCTACAGTACTCAGCGGTTCCACAGGAAGCGGGAAGACCCACGAGTGCTCCATCTGTCACAAGTGCTTCCCTACAGGGCAGGCCTTGGGAGGCCACAAGCGCCGCCACTACGAAGGCAGCGTCGGTGCAGGGAACAACACGGTGACGTCTTCAGAGGGTGTGGGATCCACTCTCACACACAGAGATTTTGACTTGAACATGCCGGCTATGCCGAATTTCTGGCCGGGATTTGGCTCCGGCATTGAAGATGAAGTTGAAAGCCCGCACCCTGCCAAGAAATCTCGTCTCTCGCTGCCAACAAAATTGGAAATCTTTTGAAACTAGATCAGCGCAACCGCAGAATTAGGAAATTAATATTGGAAATTCATTGTTTTTATTTTTAATATTTTGGGTTGGTGGAAATTTATTGTTGTACATATATTTTTAATAGATAATATTCACTATTTAGTTGTTTTGCTCCATTAGATGATTTACTGAAATAGGGGACGGTGGTTCTCACTTAATCATGACAATTATATTTATTATCTAATTGATTTACTACAATTTCTTGGCTTAAATTTCATGATCCAACAAATTATGTAATGGTATATTAATAATTATTATAAGATAATTATATGGTTAAATATGTGTAACTAATATAAAGCATTAAATTATATGAAATAAAATAAAGAAATAGGTCTTTAGTTTTAGTGGCGGTACGTAGAGCCAACCTGCAGTGGAAAGAGCCAGGATTCTCATTAATAGATTCATAACTTCGTGGTTATATATGATTATTTTTTAATACTGCTTATCTTTTTTAGGATAAAAAAATAGATTTTGAGTGTTTTATTTCATTGTTTCTCTAAAAATAAGTAGGTAAAAGCAGAAGCAGATAATCAGTTAATGATATGCTTTTAATTGCTTTTACTTCTATGGTGGTAATTTTGTAATGATTTCAAATCCATTAAGCTTTATTATTTTAATAGCAAACTCAAACTTTAAGCCAAAATAACATAAAAATAAGCAATTTCAAACACACTATTCGTCTTAGTTTAGAGAAGTTACAATATTTGTATGTGGTAAAACTTACTTGTGGGATACCAAAACTAACTGAGACTCTAACTCCAATGGTTTATAGGCTATGACCTTATATAGATTTATGGGAACTAACAAAGAGGGAAGATCGTCCTCACAAGAATAGTAGGACGAAACCCGACTAGCTGGACTTAAACCTGCTGTGGAAAGAGTCGGGATTCTCATGATGGATTCATCACTTAGTTTAGGTAAGTGACAATTTCTGTATGTGGTAAGAATTACTTTTGAGAAATCAAAATTAAATGAGACTCAACCCCAATGGTCTATAGGCTATGACCATATTTAGATTTACCGGGAACGAACAAAGAGGGAAGATTGTCCTCGCAAGAATAGTTGGACAAAATCCGAATTTGGCAAAGAACAAGATAATCAGATCAGATAGAGAAATTCTATTTTAATCTTGTAAAACTAAATTATTGTTACCAAGACATGTGAAACCCACAATATTCCTAAAATAGATTCTCCAGTAATATGAACACTTTGAGAATTTGGAAACTTGGAATTTGGGCTTCTAACTACTGGAACAGTTATTGATAACCGAGAACTTGCTACTCAAGTTGAAGCTTTCTGTAGCAAGTTGAGAGTTGACTGGATATAGCAGGTTGCTTTGGGTTAGTGACTAGAAGTTATTATCATCACAGTATAAGAGGAGCCGTGCACCTCAGTTGCAGCAAAAGAAAAAAAAAAGAAAAACAAAAGAGGGGCTTCATTCTCTCGGCAGAAGAAAAGAGAGGAGAAGCACACAGAAAATAGCAGAATGTGAGAGACACTGAGAGGTTGAGAGGAAAGATTATAGACGATATCTTGTAGAGTTTTTTAGGAGCAATTGTGTTAGTGATTCCATAGAGATTCATTGTAATCAATAGAAGTGAATCGAATGGAAAGCATATGGTGTAATTGCTTGGTTTACTCAAAAGAAATCAATGAAATCTCCTCCCGTGGACGTAGGTCGATGTTGAGGCCGAACTACATAAACCGTATCTTGTTCGTTCTTGTTTTCTTTGTGTATTTTATTGATGTATCTTGCCTTGTGATTATCTTGATTGTTTATGCCCATTAATCTGTCAGCGTGCGTGTGTTTGTTCATGCAATGAGAGTTAATGCCGTCTTTAGTTCGAGTTCTTGGTATGGTTATTGTGGTGAAAGTGCATTCTGTAATCGGGTGTTTGTAATGCCTGATAATCACGATTCTTGATCGGGAATTGAGTTGCTAAATTTCTAACAATTGGCGTAGTCGGTGGGAACGACACGACAAAGGAGTATCGATCAAGAACATCAAAAAGGGATGCATGTTATTCTCATGGAATCAAGAAATGACATAAGCGTTCTTGGAGTTCTTGGTGGAGCACGCAATAGAAATGAAGAGCAGAACTGCAGGAATGTGCATGAGGCAGAAATGATGACTTGAAGTGGTGGCCAAATGATTTTCAACACAATACAGAACATGTGCATGAGTCAAGATCAGTTCAAGGTGGATCAAGTTGAATGGACACAGTGGAAGGAAGACCAGAGTTTAAGAATGGAGAAGTGAGATGCGAGCAGTTCTCATCGAGGCAGAACAAATGCAACATCTATTTTCTTGAAATTTTAAATTGACAAATCAATAATGGTAAGGAGGAGGGAAGCACACTGGAGCATTTTCTTGGGCATTCTCTTGGGTCATGTATTGATAGGGAGAGAATTGGAGAAAGAAAATGAGTGTGGTAACCTGGAAAATCCTTGTGTTTTAGATGGTTTTCTGGAGGAACGCATGAAGTGCTGGATAATTTCTTGTGGAAATTCTTGGGGTATCATTGGATGATAGAAAGGATTTCAATGAAGAAAGGTTGCTCTAATCTGTTGGGTTTTGAAATCTGTGTGCCAGCATGAAGGTTTGGTGTTGATGTGTTGAAAAGAAGATTGGTTCGAGGTGTAGCTATCACGGGATGAATAAGTGACAAGATGGAGATTGTTGATTTTGTGTCAACTTATTCATCCCTGAATCAGATCACAAGTGAAGGCTGGGATCATTCCAAAGTCAATAATTTGGAAACTTGGAAGTTGGGCTTCTAACTACTGGAACAGTTATTGATAACCGAGAACTTGCTACTCAAGTTGAAGCTTCCTGTGGCAAGTTGAGAGTTGACTGGATATAGCAGGTTGCTTTGGGTTAGTGACTAGAAGTTATTATCATCTCAGCATAAGAGGAGCCGTGCACCTTAGTTGCAGCAAAAGAAAAAAAAAACAAAAGAGGGGCTTCATTCTCTCGGCAAAAGAAAAGAGAGGAGAAGCACACAGAAGATAGTAGAATAAGGTTGAGACGAAAGATTATATACGATATCTTGTAGAGTTTTTTTAGGAGCAATTGTGTTAGTGATTCCATAGCGATTTATTGTAATCAATAGAAGTGAATTGAATGGGAATCATATGGTGTAATGGCTTGGTTTACTCAAAAAAATCAATGAAATATCCTCCCGTGGACGTAAGCCGATGTTGAGGCCGAACCACGTAAATCGTGTCGTGTTCGTTCTTGTTTTCTTTGTGTATTTCATTGATGTATCTTGCCTTGTGATTATCTTGATTGCGTCTATCATTTTGTGCCCATTAATCTGTCAGTGTGCGTCTGTTTGTTTATGCAATGGGAGTTAATGCCGTATTTAGTCCAAGAAACGGTTATTGTGGTGAAAGTGTATTTTGTAATCGGGTGTTTGTAATGCCTGGTAATCAAGATTCTTGATCGGGAATTGAGTTGCTAAATTCCTAACACAAATTATGATAGACAAAATTGCTTCGAAATTCAGTCCAACTTAGTGTTGCCACCAAATGACGTAAACCTCTGGTGTCATAGGGAGAAAATGTCTTTATTACCTTATTTTACTTCAATTCCATATGTTATAATTTAACAAAGATAACATAATCCAACATGGAGTATCTTGTACTGAGCATATATACAATTTTGATGTGGATAAGTGGATAGATACTAAACTATGCTGCTGTCTTGGCGTAGGACAAATGGCTGGCTCTCTTCTTCATGATTTATTGAAATAATATTTATCCCACTTCTGTTTAAATTCATGCATGTGTCAGTCACACTTGCATCCTTCTACCATTATGTAGGCTCATTTTTACGATGATTGTTTAACCATTAAAACATGCCTATATCGAGACTCCAGGCCTAGCCTTGGCCGGTAAGGCTCACCCTTCACATTTTGTATAAATCATTTGTCACCACCTTATAAAAAAAATGTCTATATCAAAACAAATGGCGCATATTGCAACCACATTGGTTTTAACATAACATGGTTATATGTTTTAAATAAATAAATCTACAGTCGCGATGTGGAAAAAAATAGAATTAATGAAGGAGATTCGAAAATGGGGCACGCACCGGATGTTGGAGTTGTTGCAACCTCCTTAAGGGCTTCCATCCAATGGTTTGGTGTACATCCAAAAGGCAACATCAAATCAACCAGCGTCGACATGACACGATGGATGAAACTTTCAAAAGTACTCTAATATTCTTTTGAGGTGCGTGAAACAATATAGAGTAATTCAATCAATTATATAATTTCATTTTTGATATTTTAGGTGTATAATTTGGAGCCTAAAATACGGTAGGATGGGAGTATAAAATTTGGGAGGGAAAAAATGTAGTGGATGGAATTTACAAGTGTCTATCATAAATAGACTTGAGTTTAGACTATACAAGATGAGACACATGTCGTATAATTCAAGTTAATCACATCGGATATGGATCCGTATTCCATTCATGGCGATGAATTCTTTCTATTTAAGCATATAGAACAGTGTGTGGTATGTATATAAGTCAAATATCCGTCAATTAAATATTCGATACGACCAAGTGGCTATTTTAGTATTATCTGTGTGATAGTAATTTAAACTAGAAACATTCACATGTATATCCTACCAATTTTTTTTCCACAAAAATATAACCTTTTGGATCTGCTTTCTACTAATCATGAAGAAAACAGGCACTCTAGAGCAGGAAATTGTTGCATACACCAGAGGTGTGGGCTCCGATGCATGCACCCATACACACATACAAATATAGATACATATGTATCTATATTGTGTGGGTGTATGCACTGGGGCCATACCCGATGCATACAAGAATTTTCCCCTCAAGGAGCAATCTTTAACAGAAAACAACAGTATACCAATACCATACTTGTTGGCCACCATCTGTGAAGTTAGCGCTGTATGTGAGAAATTAACAAGAGGTCTCTATCTTCTCATACTCGTCAAGTTGTCGACTATGTAAACGTTGAACTTGTAATGCATGGGTCTTCAGGCTACAGTGCATCACCTGGGATTATAACTCATGTTAAAATGCAAGAAATTTCTTTCGATTGAGTTTATTGCAGTTTGCCCCCTGGATTTGCTAATATAACAAATCGGGGAAGATTTTATTCTTTTAAAAAAAAATTAGTGAATGGATCAGTTCGACAAAAATAAATTAAAAGACCAAGTCAGAATCTGCCAACCATCTCAGCGGATTCTGACCGATTTTTTTTGCAAATAAATTCGATGGTGAACTGGCCAAATTTTGGCCTTAGTCCGCATATGCTGAACAACGCCTAGTAACTTTAAAGCACTTGCAGGTGCTTCAATAATGAGGCTGCTCGAGGGCAGTAAATTTTTTAGAAACAAATCCTATTTGTTCCTATAAATACACCATCATCTAGCCCAAAAATTTTCATTTGGAAGACCTAAAATTAATCAAATGAACTAAATACATCTGTCATAGTTCACAAGAAGTGTCAGGGAATTCGTATTCACCTGCAAGGGTATGAAGGTTGATGATAAAAATTCTTTGCATTCGTCGAGCAAATTGCGCTCCCTTGTGCTTAGATTCGAAAGTTCTGACACCAGAAAGTTCATCTGCTCCACCTGTGGATGCAGCAAAAGGATATTTATTTCCAGTCAAAAGGCGTTTCCAGATAATACAGTCCACAAAAACTTTAAAAGCAAAATATATGCAACAGTTGTCATATAGGCGCCATAACAAATCATTGCAGTGACCAAGAAATAATTGATTACATATAAATTTGGAAAACGACAAATTACAAAAATAATTTGAAGACGTCTAAATACCTTTCAAAAGAAGCCTAAGCTTAAACATATGGCTGCAAAATTACTGTAATTGTATAGTTTCAAAATAAATTAAGTTACTTCTGATAGTGAAGGCTGTATTGAAGATGCCATTGCTTGCATTAGGTCAACAGCTGAAGTGATAGCTTCTCGCACCTTGTGAACATCTACCTGAACATGTTAAAAATAACAAAGAAGTGCTAAGTCCCGCAAAGTTCTATAATGATAAATTTGCCAAAAGGCACCAAATTTATTGTTACTTATCCAGTAAAGAAAACAACACACCTTTGTTCCACCAACAACAGGGAGTCGGATAGTGCTAGCTTCCAAGGAAACTATAGCACCAGACAATGAATTCAGGTGATCGCTATCAAACAGACACCAGTTCTCCAAATGTGGCTCCTGTCATCAACAAATTCATGAATGTGAAAACATGGTCCTGGGAAGTCAACAAATCTGGTATCTATTCATGTGCACATGTGCGTGGGGTAGGTACTGGCAAACTACAGTTCTTGAATACTCAACATGATCAAAATATACATTTGACTCCAAAAATCATCTCATGGAAATTAATTTGCAAATGTAATGAACATTTTAACTTAGACTTTAAAAGTTGTCGTTTTCAAAATTCTTAGAAAGGACAAGACGTTAAAAAACGATACTCCCACAGAATACCCCAGGCAAAAAGAATCTGAATAGCAGATAGACATTCAAAAATCAACCACTGAAATAGTACTGGAACAAAGTAACTACAGTCTACAGGAAAGAAAAAACTCTCACCTGTTCCTTTAAGATGGAATAAATCTTCAGATTCTGCCTCAATGATAATAGCTCAATTCTCTTGGACTTAAGAGAGTGCTGCAATTTTGAGGTACTCAACCAAGCATTGTAAAGGTTTCTCTGGGGAAGTAAAAAATGGATACAATTTAAAACAATTTTTTGCATAATCTGATGAAGAAACCAAGTAACAAATAAAAAGCGTACAAGATCTTGTGTTGGGTTACTTGGGTAAATGGGATAATGCTTGTAAAGTTAAGCCTCTGTTAATTGTGTGGGATGATCAATCATCTAACTAAAAGGCCACATGTTTTATGAACTTGTGCACCATCATCAATCTTCATCAAAAATAAAATTAAAGGTCAATTATTTCAAGTGCAAATGTTATTCATAGCAAAATTTAACTTGAGAGGCACTTCAAATCAACTTGAAACCACAGCCCACAGACCAGCATGTCACAAACCCATAACTATTTAAAACACCTAACGTCTACACCTTATTTGTCTCAATTCAAATTGACATGTAGCAGGTCTATTAAAGTAAAAAAATAGTTCATTTTCTAGTTGGCATTCCACAAAATATTCCTATGATTACCATCTTTCATTTAATATTTCAGTCAAATATAGAGGCAACGTTTGAAATTTAGTACTAAACATATATCTACATTTGAAGGAAAATGAAAAGAATTTCTAGTAAACGCTTCTTAAACTGGAAATTGAATAAATGGAGATGATTATTCATCACTGAGGCTGTATAAATCCTATATTTCCATTTCAACGATGAACTACAAATAATATGGTGAGATGAACATATTTTACCCAAAGAAAAAATACTAGCTGGCACCTCAGTTGCCAGCAAACAGTTTTCAATCAAGGGCTGTAAAATAACTTTCAAAATGTATACTTTTTAATGATCACAGCCATGAAATCTCTGTTCCGGCAGAGACATTGTAATGTATATACTTACAGTATTGTCATGTTTTTATACTCTATTTCTAATTACAATAAACATTGTCGTAACCAAGTGATATGAATTAAGTTTGTGACAAAGGAGCTCTGAGACCCAATGATAGGTTAATGCATGTTCTGACTTAAGACAACAAAGCTTTTTTCGTTTATCTTACTCATAAGCAGCAAGGTAAATTTAGATCAGGAGCCTAGGAAGAGAGAAATAGGTGTTAGGAGTAGGGATGCTTGCTGGACGGATCAATCCAGAACCAAAACCGGAACTGTTCCGGTTCAATCCGGAACCAATTAAATCAATTCCGGATTGAACCAAATGCGATATCAATCTTGAATCGGATTGGATTTCCTTGAAAACATATCCGGAACCATTTTAATCCGGTCTAGTTAAATCAGATTTCATATCGGTAAATAACATATTTAGTTTATGACCAATGATATTTTTAATTTTTCCAAAAGAATTTTGAGTTAGTTATTGTTTTATGATTGTTATTTGTACTTCTAATTTGGTAAATAATATATTTAATTTTTTAGTATTTTATTTGATAATAACTTCTTTAGGTACATAATGGTTGGAAAAAAAAATTTTGATTCTTCCAATCTAGTTCAGTTCGGTTCCTGTTTCAGATTGGGTTATTATACTCCCACTCCGGTAAATTTAATCTGATATCCTACAAGATTAGTTCGGTTCCATTATCCCACAATTCGGAACCGGTCCGATCTGGCACGGTAACATCCATAGTCAGGAGTCCAAAGGCTAGAGCTCGAGTGTTCAGCTAGAACTTAGAAAATTTATATGATTCGTTTTAAGTGGTATTTAAAACAATTTAATAGTTTTTCTAAGCCATAAAGAATTCAGATTATTCCTTAGTTTTATTATTTCATTGCTGTTCATAGTATACACTATGTCTCAGCCCACCTCTCGGTTGTGAGGAATCAGCTCTTTCGCAAGTATCTATACTATCGTTCTATTTATTTAACGCTTGTGCATTTGCACGTTGAAGTTCAGTATCATTTATTGGTTCGTCTCACCATTATCACCATTTAACCAATGTTTAGGATATTAGAAGTGTGAAATCCAAATTTATAATATCTGTCTTCGCTTGCTGAGTAAGATAAGAACATCGTGATTAACAGATTGGTCACAATGTCAAGCCAAAATTACAAACAAAAGAAGCATCTTCTTACCTACGTATGTTTCTTGGTGTTGCACGCGACGCATCACTCAATATTATAATCAAAAGCAAATTAATGTGAACTACTAAAGGAAAAGGTAAAAAATCTTGGCAAACTTTGGGCATTTTGAGCTTGAGTTGCGCTGCTTTTCAATAATAATATAAATGCAAATTTACACGAGGACAGATATTTTTTCCATAAAACGAGCTCTTTTTATTTATACCAGTATACCTAAACTTCGACATTAAGAAGAAAAGTGTCTAATAACCAATCTACTACCCAACATCTTTTTATACTTTCTTTCACCCGTACAGATTCCTGTAATGGAACAACAAACTACACATTTTTTCGAACTGGTATCACTTGAACAATATAAATTAGCTTTTGTATAAGTGCTTCGAAGAATCACAAAAGAATGTTCACTCGAAGGTAATCAAAGATATATTTGCTGTTAGCGATATGATAAACTTCTGTTTGAATTAGCAAGTAATAACGCCAATGGTTATATTTACTTCTTAAGAACGATGTGATCACACAGATATAAAAACAACTTGGCTTGCTCTTAACAGATTAGTTGATCACTAATTTGTTACACTAGTAACGTCAAAAAAATTTGGGGACAAATTGGTACCTCTGCCGCATGTTTTTGTACCAACAAGGTGTTCTCTAGCCTTGCATTTGCTAATCGCCACTGTAACTGACGGTTACACAGTAGTCTCAGCTCATGCGCATCAGCAATTCGATTCTCCCCAGACTTCCCTCTCCCGGGATCAGCAGCAAAGCTCAACGTCCATGGCGTACTGCACGGTTTGTCATCATTCAGTGAATTATCCAATCCACTTCTACTTCTTGTAGGACTAGCCACACCCCTCAGTAGAACACCAGTTGATGAACTCAATCCCTTGCTTGGTGATGCCGCCCTTGCACCCCCTCGAAGAGGAGATAATCTCTTACCTGAAAAAACGCCCCGAGGGGATGATACAGGACTATCATTTAGAAGTTTCTTTGCAACATTTAGTTTTGAGGAACCAGCTGTTCTATTCAAAGCATTATTTGAGACAGGTGAAGCAGGATATTGTACTTTATGGCACAACATATTTGCCTCTTGCCAAAAATTTGCTGGGACAACAATCTCACGCGGCTCTCCTCTCAAAAGAGTCGTGCTCCCACTAACAGTACTCTCCCATGAGACACTCTGACAATTTGAATTCAACGGATCAGCCACAGATTTTCTCAATTCTTTGAACCTATCCCCGGATACACTCAACTTCGCTCTCTCAGAACCGTAATCTAAACTCCGACTCAAAAAACTCGAAATCTCCCCACGTAATCTCCCCGGCCACAGCTGCTTCGGCTTTTCACTTGGCCTCGAAATCTCTATGTCCCTCTCTCGTCTATCTCTGACTGGTGTGACTCCCGCTTTTGTCCTCTCCGGAGTAAATTTCCTCAAACCGCCGGTGCTTCCCACCGAGGTTGGAGGAGGCTTTGCCTTACTCATAGACAATGAATATGGTTCACCCTGAAATGACACCGATAAACTCCGCCTAGACGTCATTAACATCCTCTCCGCATTAGATGGTGATGCCGCTGCCGCAACCACCGGTCGCCGCCTCTCCGAAGACATCGACCTCTCCTTAACGGAACTCTTCGGCGTTGTGACCGCAGCTCTGCTGCTGGCCATGGGAGACTGCGATCTCCTCGAAGAAAGCGAAGAAGACCATGATCCCGAGGTGTTAGATGAAGAAATCGTGTTCGAGGAATTGGAAGAGTTTGAAGACGAAATCGAGAGGGATAGATAGCGGGAACTAACTTCGCGTCCTTTTGGACGACGTGGTTGCGCATTGTCAGAATCTGAGGGAAGCAACGGCGGCCGCTTATCGTTCTGCGAAGAACGAAGCTTATGATTTGATGTCACTGCAGTAACCATTACACATCGTCTGGAGAATTTCACACCTCTTCCGAACCCTAAATTTCAACCCACATCCAGCTGATTCTGGTGCAGGAAGCGTGTATGAGAGGGGGAATTGAGTAGAGAGAGAAAGTAGAGTAGGATTAATGAGTGGTTTTGGAGAGGGAGAGATCGGGAATATGACCGTTATAAAATCCGGCTAAATATTTATATCCTCGAGGGGAGTCGTGGGCGGTGGAGGTAAATTTCTTCAACCCACATAAATAAATATAAATATATAACGATATGTATGTATAGATCTGTATATATTGATGTATGCAGAATCCATCGTAACAAGAATAACCTGGTGGTGGGGTGGGGGCAAGATTTGGAGCTTATAGTGTACTGACACTCCTTAAAATCATTTGGTACAGTGTCAAACACTTCTAGGACACTGACACTCTTCAGACACCCCACGTACACATATCAAACACATCACGTAATGTGTTCTTAATTTTAAATAAAAATTAATTCGGACACCCATGTCGGACACTCTCGGGAGGCGTGTCAGACACTTTCAATGTATGTGTCCGATTATAAAATGATAATTTTGAGGATTAATTGTCGAATTTAAAAAGTTTTTAACTAAAATAAATTTTGGATGTGTTTGTTAAACTTTATGATAATTGAAGTAATATGCATTTGGTGTTGATATCAGTGATACTATAATGATTTTAGTGGGTGTTTGCGATTATTTTTCAAAATTGCATATTTGCTTTTCAGACAAAAAAACAGATTTTGAGTGTTTTATTTCATTGATTTCTGCTATTGCTTCCCTAAAAATAAGTATGTAAAATTATAAACAGAGAAGCGGGTCATGAGTGCTTTTCACTGCTTTTATTTGTATGATGTTAATTTTATAATAATTTGAAGTTCATTTAGTTATTTTTTTTATTTTAATAGCAAACACTCAATGTTTTTGTTAAAAGTAACTTTTTTCAACTTTAAGCAAAAGCAACATAAAAGTATTTTGAATAAGCAATTGCAAACACAACTTTAGTGACATTCATTTATTTATGTGCTTCTTGAATTTTGTAAGAATATATTTGGTGTTATATTTTATTTTGAGTGCTTGCTAAACTTTATGTTAATCGAAATAATATGCATTTGATGTTAGTATATGTGATATTATGATGATTCCAGTGACATGTATTTATTTATACACTCTGAATTTGGTAAGAATATTTTTTGTTATTTTCACATGATTTTACAATTTAAAAAATATAAAGCCTAATATTTTGTAATATAATATATGTAAAATATCTATAAAAAATTTACATACGTGTCTCAGACATGTCATATACTATAAATTTTCCATATCGTCATGTCGATATCGTGTCCGTATCATTGTCTGACATCATAGTTTGGAGCATAACTGTCGTGTACTGTTGGGAGCTAGAAAATTAATTATAATATTAATATTCTCATAAAGGAAAGCTGAAAGTTTAATTTCGGATGGTACATCCAGCCATCACATTTGTACATAGTAGGAACCCTTTCAGGTTACCAACTTACCGTGGAAGGAAGTATCTAGGATGGCAACGGGTCGGGTATGAGACGGGTTTGGCCAATCCCACGACCCGCCCCGCTACACATAAAACCCGACCCTGCTCCGCCCCGCCTAGACCCGCGAACCCGGTGGGTTTACCCGCCCCGCCCCAATTTCAGTTTTTTGATTAAATTTCATGTTTTCTCTAGTAAATATTTATAATAAATATTGTAAAACTATCTTTAAACTACTAAATATTTATCAATTTGCTCTTATTTCCTTCAAAATGTCCAATTTTTTTAACATGAACACTTGAATTTTGATATAAAATTAAATAATGACACTTTATTGTTAAATCAAAGAAGTAAAATGTATAATCAATATCATATTTTTTTTAAAAAAAATTAAAATGTATAGCGGGGCGGGTTCGGCCAATCCCAGGACCCGCCCCGCCCCGCTTCCAAACCCGGTTGAAGCGGGTCCAGACCCGCCCCGGCGAGGCGGGTTCAATACGGGTCCGGGTTTGGACTTGTCTCATTGTCATCCCTAGAAGTATTGACAATTGTTTATTGGGGTATTAAAATGTATACGCAGATTTTAATTCTCCGGTCTTCCATGTCGAATATCTATATTACAATAACATCATATTGTAAATATTATCATATCTAATTTGTAAATATATAAGAAAACTTACAACTATCTCTCCTGTAATTTGACATAAAAATACAATGTGGCGGAGATAGATATAATTTTTCAAACTAGAGGGGCTAAACGATAATATAAATACTAGATGTAGTCTATATGTAGTTCACCTTAGAATTGATAGAAATGTTTTTTTCAAAACAATTCAAAAGAAATGTAGTTTTCAAAAAATTTCAAACCAAGGTTTCGAAATAAAATCCTTAGCTCCATCTTAAGCGATATTTCATGTTATACAATCCATTCTATGGAAAATACATTTTTGCATATATAAATTTAAGTGGTAAGTTGATAAACTAAGGCATTGATCAAACATTTGGGATATTACCCAATAAGGTAGCTAATAACATTTCGACGGAGACATGCAAATACTAGTGGGGAATCCGTAGTGTGAGGACGTGTTAAGGTTAGTTAATTTAATATCATAATAATAGGAAATAAGATGCTCGTGTCAGTGTATTATTCCGACTCCAACATCAACACTTGATGTATTTGGGATCGTGAGACCCATATAACAAATCAGCAATCCAACATTCCAAGTATATATTGATTATTTGGACACAAGAAAATTAGAATACACATATAATAATTATAACTGATACACTCATAAATAGGAGATCAACATGTCTTCAAATAGCTCATGATTCAGGATTGTTCAAGAGATCTCTTGTGAGAAGATCAGCTCAACATGATCCCAATCTCCTAACCTCCCACTATCAGTTTTCATAATTTGCCCATTACAAAGTAGCCGACCTCCCAATAAATGACCGAGCTCCCGTACTTTTATATGCCAATCTTTGGGTGGTATGCCAAAATATATGGCTGAGCTCCAAAGCTCATGGTGTATACTCAGGTGAGCTCAATGGCTGAGTACTTATACATACAACTCTTCAGATAGGCTCATATCTTAACAATTGAATCTCGTATTTATGGGAACGAGATCTCCGGGATTCGATAGGTGAGATATCCGGGATTTGGTTAACCTTATCAAAGTTTTGGGTGATCTGTCAGATCTTATTGATCGCTTTTATTTTAAACAGTTATTTCTCAGTGTAGCGATTCTATATCGCAAGTGCACAGTGTCAAGTTTTAGTATAAGGGTTTAAAAGTAAGGAGTGTCGTACCCACAGGGACTAGTAGTAAGGTGTTGCAACCTTGTGGGTGACACCGTATTTGCTCAAAAGTTTTTCAAAGAGTTTATTGCAAAAGTGTGACCACCGTCACTAATGATTGCTCGAGGAGTGCCAAATCGAGTAAAAAATGTTCTTTTTCAAAAAATTTACCACCACTCTAGCATCATTAGTGCGTGAAGCTTCAGCCTCAACCTATTTTGAAATCTAGTCCACAGCGACAAGTATGTAATAATTAGAACATGAAACTGGAAATGGTCCCATAAAATCTATGCCCCAAACATCAAATAAAACATTCAAGCATATTGTTTAAAGGCATTTCATGTCTCCTATAAATGTTGCCCGTTCTTTGGCATTTATCACAAGTGGATACATACATGTATGCATCTTTAAACAAGGTAGGCCAGTAAAAACCCGATTCAAGTACCTTGGCAGCAGTTTTTGTTGGACCCATGTGGCCCCTACCTCTCGGTCATGACAGTGGCTCATAATAGATGTCATCTCCTCCTCCGATACACACCTCCTGATCATGTTGTCTGCACAAACCTTAAACAACAATGGGTCCTCCCACATGTAGTGTTTAACATCAGATAAGAATTTCTGCTTTTGATAGAAGGTCATTTGTGGGAGGATACCACTAACCAGATAATTTGCAAAATCGGCATACCACGGTAGTGCAAGAACTTGGAAAAGCTGTTCATCAGGAAATTTTTCATTGATTTCTTCCAGTTCATTATCATGTTTCTCCATCATATTATCAATCCTAGATAAATGATCAGCTACTACATTCTCAACACCCCTCTTATCTTTAATTTCGAAATCAAATTCTTGCAATAGGAGAATCCATCAGATTAAACGTGGTTTAGCATCTTTTTTAGCAAGAAGATATTTAAGTGCCGAGTGATCAGTGTACACAATTACGTTTGATAGACAGAGATAAGAGTGAAATTTATCAAACGCAAATACTACTGCTAGCAATTCTTTCTCAGTGGTGGCATAGTTTTGTTGTGCCTCATTTAAAGTTCGACTAGCATAGTAAATAGTATGAAATACCTTATTTCGTCTTTGTCCCAATACTGCTCCGACAGCTGTGTCACTAGCATCACACATCAACTCAAATGGCATATCCCAATCCGGTGCTACCAACACATGTGTTGTTATTAACTTCTCCTTCAATGTCTCGAATGCCTGCACACAATCATGATTAAAATCAAAAGGTGTATCTTTAGTCAATAAATGAGAGAGTGGTTTCGAAATTTTTGAAAAATCTTTAATAAATCTCCTATAAAAGCCTGCATGGCCTAGGAAGCTTCGAACCCCCTTCACTGATACCGGTGGAGGGAGTTCCTATATCACCTGAATCTTTGCTCGGTCTACCTCCATACCCTTGTGGGATATTTTGTGTCCTAAGACTATTCCCTCTTGTACCATGAAGTGACATTTCTCCCAATTTAGTATCAAATTCGACTCTTCACACCTTGTTAGTACTAAGTCAAGGTTATTTAAGCAAGCATCAAAAGAATCCCCAAAGACAGAAAAGTCATCCATAAAGACCTCTAAGAATTTTTCAACCATATCATGAAAAATAGACATCATACATCTTTGAAAATTTGCAGGCGCATTACACAATCCAAATGGCATTCTCCTAAATGCAAACGTACCATAAGGACAAGTGAAGGTAGTCTTCTCTTGGTCCTCAGGTGCAATAGCTATTTGATTATACCCTGAATAGCCATCTAGAAAACAATATAAATCATACCCTGCTAGACGCTCTATCATTTGGTCAATGAATGGGAGGGGAAAATGGTATTTACGGGTGGCGTCATTTAACTTTCTATAATCAATGCAGACGCGCCAACCTGTGACTGTTCTAGTAGGGATCAATTCATTGTTCTCATTTTTAACTACAGTCATACCTCCTTTCTTGGGTACACATTGCACATGACTAACCCATGCACTATCAGAAATGGGATAGATAATACCTGCATCCAGCAGTTTGATGACCTCAGCCTTTACCACTTCTTGCATCTTTGGGTTTAACCGGCGTTGTGGTTGAACCACGGGTTTGTAAGCATCCTCCATCAAGATCTTATGCATACATGTTGATGGGCTTATCCCTCTTATGTCCGCTACTTTCCATCCGAATGCTTTCTTATGCTCCCTCAAAATCCTAAGAAGTTTGTCTTTGTTTATACCTGTTAAGGATGAAGAGACAGTTACAGGCAATGACTCATTAAAATCTAAATAAACATACTTGAGATGAGGAGGGAGGGTTTTGAGTTCAAGAGTTGGTGGTTCTTTAATGGAAGGCTTTTGTGGCTTCATGTCCCTCTCTCCCAACTCGTCTAAGTTGTTCCGCACACGCCTATTATGGGGAATATTGGCGTTCAAATAAACGACAGTCTCTTTCAACTCGACGGTCTCGCCCAGCTTTTCAATGTCCTCTACCAAGCATGCTTCCAATTCATCCTTGTGTGTTCCCTTAAACACATTAGCAGATAACACATCAATAATATCAACACTAAAACACATATGCTCATCATGTGGGTGTTTTAAAGCTTTAAAAACGTTGAAAGTGACTTGATCCTCCCCTACACGGAGGATCAACTTCCCTTGTTGGACATATAAGTGCCTTTCCAGTAGCGAGGAATGGTCTTCCCAAGATCAGTGGCGTGTCAGCATCTTCTTCCATATCCAACACAAGGAAGTCTGCCGGGAAGATGAATTTATCGACCTTCACTAGGACATCCTCTATGATTCCTCGTGGGTATGTCACAGACCTATCTGCCAATTGCAAAGAAACCGTGGTCGGTTTTGGCTCACCAAGCCCCAACTTCCTGAAAATTGACAAAGGCATAAGATTAATACTTGCACCTAAATCACATAAAGATTTTGTAAATGAAATAGACCCAATTGTGCAAGGTATAGAAAAACTCCCTGGATCTTTCAACTTAGGAGGCAGTTTGTTTAGGACAACTGCAGAACACTCCTCAGTTAACTTAATCGTCTCATGCTCACCCAATTTCCTATTATTCGACAGAATATCTTTCAAAAACTTAGTGTAGCTAGGCATTTGAAGTAAAGCATCAGCAAATGAAATATTTATTTGTAATTTCTTAAAAATTTCTAAGAATTTAGCAAAACTAGCATCTACTTTTGCCCCTTTTAATGCAGCAGAAAATGGGGGAGGAATTTGTACCTTCTTGGGTGGTGCGATAGGTGTAGTGGTAGTAGTAGACTTACCATTTTCACGTGTCTGAATGTCATTCTCACCTTCCAACTCAACTACGTGCTCATCGTCCCGATCTTCATTCTGTGATCCAATTTCTTTTCCACTCCTCAATGAGATCGCCTTGGCTTGCTCTCGGGGGTTCTTTTACGTATCACTTGGTAAGCTTCCTGGTGCTCTTCCCGCTAACATATTTGCCATTTGCCCCATTTGAGTTTCCAAATTCTTAATTGATGCATCTTGATTTTGCATCCTATTCTCCGTCATCGACATGAACTTAGTTAGCAACTCTTCCATACTCGGCTTTGATGGATAACCCGGTGGAGGTTGTGGATTCAAGACATTCTTTTGGTTGGACCAATAGAAGTTCGGATGATTCCTCCACGGTTGGTTATAGTTGTTGGAGTATGAGTTACCCTGTGGTGGTCTATTCCTATAAAATTTGCTTGTTCATTAGATTGCATAAAAGGATTACCTGCCTGACATTCCGTACTTGGATGGTTGCCTCCACATAAATCGCACGTGATCACTTGAGCTTGCAAGGCTGTCATGCTCAAACTATCCATCTTCTTGTTCAAAGCCTCCAATTGAGCTTGTATTGATGTCACTTCATCCACTTGATGATGTCACTTCATCCACTTGATGCATCCCAATTGGTCTTTTGGGCACATTCCTTTCGGACTGCCACTGATAACTGTTGGATGCCATCTCTTCCAAGAATGTGAAAGCTTCCTTGGGTGACTTTCTCATAATGGTACCTCCTGCTGCTGCATCAATCATGGATCTATTAGCAGAAAATAAACCATTGTAAAATATTTGTACCTGAAGCCAAATCGGAAGGCCATGATGTGGGCATCTTCGAAGTAGATCCTTGAAGCGCTCCCAAGCTTCGTACAGTGTCTCCGGATCATGTTGTATGAATGTTATGATATCATTGCGCATCTTAGCTGTCTTGGAAGGGGGAAAGTATTTTGATAGGAAGGCTTGAGCCATCCCCTCCCAAGTAGTGATCGATCCTGCAGGCAATGAATTTAACCAACTCTTAGCTTTATCATTTAAAGAAAAGGGAAAGAATCGTAACCCGATGGCGTCGTCACTGGCGCCATTGTGCTTGAACGTGTCGCATATCTCCAAAAAGTTGGAGATATGAGCATTAGGGTCATCAGTATGCCATCCTCCGAATTGCACAGAATGTTGAATCATCTGAATTATGGCATGCTTGATCTCGAAGTTATTAGCCTGAATCCTTGGTCTAGTGATGCTCGACATGGTGCCTTGAAAAGATGGTTGTGCATAGTCCATCATGGACCTTGTAATTGGCACTTCATCATTGTGTTGTTCACCATTCCCTTGATTATTCTCATCCATCTCTCTAGTTTCTTTCCGAAGTCTTCTACAAGTTCGCTCAATCTCTAAGTCAAGTGGCTCTAATATAGGTCTGTCACTTTGTAGCATGCGCTACAAAGACAACTCCCTGCAAAATTCAACACAACGAAGGAACAACAGTGGTGAAATCGTATAAACCGTAATAAAAGTAAAAATAGTCAACTAATCTCCTATGATATTACTTAGACTAGTCCCCGGCAACGGCGCTAAAAACTTGATCCCTTTTATTTTAAACAGTTATTTCTCAGTGTAGCGATTCTATACCACAAGTGCACGATGTCAAGTTTTAGTATAAGGGTTTAAAAGTAAGGAGTGTCGTACCCACATGGACTAGTAGTAATTACCACGTTCGATTAGAATTACTATATTTAACCTACGATTATGGAATGATTATCAAACTAAATTGACTTAAGCACAACAATTAACCTAACCAGCAGTGATAGATAATTGAAGAGAATTTATAAACGAATTATCAAGACGTCGGTTCACCCATGTAATCCCCCAAAAGTTGTCTATTAATTAAGATTCAATATTCTATGTTCTAGGGTGACGAGTTTTCCTATTTCATTTGTTATACCTTGGTCCGGTTATAACAAGTCTAGCATTAATCTACAATAAATCACTCCCGTGTCTTTATTGAATGATTAATACCAAAAAACGCTTTGTGAAAACTACTAGCCTTCGATTTTGGTAAATCTATTGCTATCACACGTGTGCTAGATTTTACTTGGTCTGTCTCAACCTAAAACCCACGGCCTAATTTACTACGTCGTATCGTAATCTCCTATGGTCAATTCAATTAAGATTACTAATATCATGCAAAAGGTAGCTAATCTTTTACAAGCATAAAAAACATAAATTATGAGCAAAGATCATAGAAATCAAATCAAAACCATTAATTAACTCAATGGTTCAAACATGGGATCCCCTATGTCTTGACAAGTATCTTAGCCAACAACCATAATCAAATTATAATGCAAAAACATGTCTTTAAACAAATTTAACATCAGAATCTGAAATAAAAATAATCAAGTTCAGAAATACTAAGATAACGAGGATGTCGCTCCGTGCGTCGCTCCGTTCTTTCGTTCCTTGCGTTGCTCTTGCTCTTCAATGATTTGTGATCTTGCTTTGGATGGAGGAATCTCTGCTAGGTCTCAGCAAAAAGTGGCAAAAGCCCCATCAAAATTCGTCCATAGGTCTGATATATAGGGCAACAATAATTGGGAAGGAGTCCCCCTTGAACCAAACATGAAAAGTCTTTATTTTTCCAAAAACTCTTCTCGGCGATCGATCTTCGTTCCCCCGCGATCGATCTTCAATCTCTACTGGACGTGATAGCCAAAATAAACATTTTCGTGATCGATCTTCGTTCCCTCGCGATCGATCGCGAGTCTTCACTGTATATTGGCGATCGATCGTGAGTTCTTGCCGATCGCTCGCCAATGTATTCTGTTCAGCATCCATTTTTATGGCTCGGCGATCGATCGCGATGTTATTGCCGATCGATCGCGAGCTGTATAAAATTAATACTTCGAGATTTCAGCCCTTTTTCTCACGTCTTCGCTCGGTTTGGTCATTTTTCAACATTATTAGCTTATTTCCTCCACTTTGATCCCCTTGGACCTAGATTCCTGAAATACACAAAATATACCAAAAAGCGTAAAATCATCCAGGAATCAATACGAAAATCAATACAAAAACATAGCAAAATAACTGTAAAATTCACAATTATCACTTATCACTTATCAGATATTTTTCATATCTTAACATATCTTGATAAACATGGAAAGATATCTACGCATATGGTAATTATTCGCCTATAAAGACCATGTTTGATCGTTACTTTTATTCATTAACAACATATATTGTAGCTATTCTCTCGTTTGACTTAAGAGTAGGATGGGATACGCCGGAAAAACCTTCCGACCCCCTTCACATGTTTGTTCATCAATTTCATATGACATTTGATGTTAGACATATCACAAATCTTAACCCATCATCCAATAAGTGTGTCTCCACAACCAATGGCAATATCACTCCAGTTATTGGGGAATGGTCATCTATTCTTGCCAATACTTTACATCTGGATTCTGTGTTAGTTGTTCCATCTTTAGATTATAACATCTTGTTGGTCTCTCAAATCACTACTACTTTATCTTGTGTTGTTATTTTCTGGCCTGATCATTGTGTGTTTAAGGACATTCAAATTCAACAAACGATTGGTTATGATATTAAGAGAGGAAACTTATATTACTTGGATTTAGAATCCAGCATTTACAACAAATTACAACAGGCTTTAGTAGTAGAAATACTGGTTCAGCAAAGAAAAAAGCAGAAATTTTGCTCTAGTATAGACGTTTGGGACATGCCTCATTTGGGTATTTAAAAAAATTGTTTCCTAGTTTGTTATGACAATGGATTTTCTAATTTCAAATGTGATGTGTGTGAACTTGCCAAAAGCCATTGTGCGTCATTTCCTTAACAGAAAAGTCATGTTCCTTTTATGGTTATTCACTCTGATGTTTGGGGACTATCCAAAGTTCCCACATTGGGAGGCTCACGTTCGTTTGTTACTTTTATCAATGATTGTACTCGAATGACTTGGTTGTGTTTAATGAAAACCAAATCAGAAGTTAACTTGTTGTTCCAGAAGTTTTATAACACAATCCGTACATAGTACAACGCTCGTATACAGCACTTTCCTCAACGAGGCTCACATGCTCTTATATTACTGGGGCAAAGGTCTTCCCTCTATTGCATATCTCATGAATCATGTTCCATCTTGAACTATCAACTTCAAAACACCATTCCAGGCTCTTGCTGAACTGTTGTTGCTCCAACAGTCCCAAACCTTCCCCCTCATGTCTTCTGTTGCGTGACTTATGTTCATATTCCCAAACACCAACACCATAAGTTAATGCCTCGACCCTTGAAATGTGTCTTTCCTGGTTATGCTATATATCAAAAATGATACATGTGCTATCACCCCCCCCCCCCCCCCCACCCCCCCACCACCACGAAACATATGCTTATTACTATGATGTTGTTTTTCACGAAGATACTATGTAATCTCAACGTCTGACTTTCAAGGGGAGTCTATTGAGGAAAGTCAGACTCTTATATACAACATTGATGATGATATTGTGATATATTTCATCAACAACATATAGTTGAGTGGATCCTAGTGATCAAATGTGGTTTTTAATCAGTTGGAGCCTAGTGGTCCCACCGTCGATCAAACAAAAAATGAACATCCAGAAAACCAGGAAACGACTGAAACTGAATTTGAGACTTTCCCAATCGATACATCAAACCAGTCGTTGTCTGTAGATATTCCTTATAGAGTGCTTGAGTCGACTATGAGAGAGTTACCACATCTTACTAGAGGTATTCCAAAACCTACATATGAACCTCAGTTGTCTAGTAAAGTAAGATATCTCATGAAGTATATGTCTACACATCGTTTTTCACAAACAAATCAGTTATTTGTCAATCAATTATCTATTGTATCTATATCTAACAGTGTGCAGGAAGCCTTAATTGACCCAAGATGGAAAGTTACGATGAATGAAGAGAGGATCTCTTTGCAGAAGAACCAAACTTGGGAACTTGTTGACTGTCCCACAGGAAAAAACCAGTTGGGAGTCGTTGGATCTTTACTGTGAAATACAAAGCTGATGGTGCAATCGAATGCTTTAAGGCAAGATTGGTAGCAAAAGGATACACTCAAACTTATGAAATTGACTATACTAAGACATTTGCACCTGTGGCCAAAATCAACACAGTTCGAGTCTTTTTATCCTTAGCTGCAAATTTTGATTGGCCATTGCAACAATTGATGTAAATGATGCATTCATACATGGTGAACTCTTTGAAGAAGTCTACATGGATCTTCCAGCAGGGTGCATGGTAACCATAAGACAAAAACATAAGGTGTGAAAGTTGAATAAATCATTATATGGATTAAAGCAGTCTCCTAGAGCATGGTTTGGACGATTCACCAAATGCATGACAACTTTGGTTACAAACAAAGCAATTCGGATCACACATTATTTTTAAAGAAGCAACATGGGAAAATTACTGCTCTCATTGTATATGTTGATGAAATGATCGTCACAGGTATCGAGCCAGAAGAAACAAAGCTTTGAGTGAGTTCTTGTCCAAGGAATTTGAAATGAAAGACTTCCTTAAAATACTTTTTGGGCATTGAAGTGTCTCGATCAAGTAAAGGAATCTTTCTATCACAAAGAAAATATGCTATAGACCTGCTTCGCAAAACTGGTATGTCAGCCTGCCAACCACCTGACACTCCAGTGGAAGATAGACTGAAGTTATGTATTGATACAAGTCAGGTACAGTAGACAGGGGGATATACCAAAGACTTGTTGGAAGATTAATGTACTTAACGCACGCAAGACCAGATCTCGCGTATGCACTAAGTATTGTTAGTCAATTCGTGCATAATCCTTGTGAACATCATATGAATGCAGTCATGCGGATTTTGAGGTGTCTAAAATCTGCTCCTGGAAAGGGAATTCTGTTCTCTAAAAACGCAAACAAGCAAACATCGAGGTATATACAGATGCTGACTGGGCCGGAGCAGTCGGCGATAGGCGATCAATTTCGGGATATTTTACCTTGTACGTGGGGAATTTAGTTACATGGAGGACCAAGAAACAAAATGTCGTTGCATGATCTAGCGCATAAGTTGAATACAGAGGAATGTCCTTAGAAATTTGTGAAACACTTTGGTTAAATTTTCTATTACATGACCTAGGATATTTTCAAAAGCAACTAATTCAACTATATTATGACAACAAAGCAACGTGTGATATAGCTCATAATCCAGTTCAATATGACCTTACAAAACACGTCGAGATTGATAAGTTCTTCATTAAAGAGAAGTTGGATGAAAAAATTGTGCAGTTACCAAAGATTCAGTCAGAATATCAGTTAGCTGATATCATCAGCAGAGGAGTGTCAAATCGGGTATTCTAAAAGATTTAGACAAGTTTGATATTTGTGACATCTATGTACCAACTTGAGGGTGAGTTTTGCGATTGTCAACATTGGCAAAACATTGGCAACTCTGTTATTTACTCCTTAATTTAAGCATGTTTGTAGTTTATGTATATTATTATATATGCATAAGTTGAATCAGAAAAATAGATCAATTGAATGAATGAAAAATATCAATTTCCGATCTCTTAGTTTTTTCAGTGATTATCGATGTGTTTCCTTTAATGTTATGACTAATTATTGTTAAATTTGTAATCTAACTCTTTTTGCCCCTCATGATTATGTGTTTATAATATTGACGAAGTTAGAAATTTATAAAATTTAAAATATTTTTTTTATATTTAAGGTGGCATATAGCCACATTATTAATGCTGATCGAAAGTCTAGTACAAATTTTCTGAATGTCGAGGAAATTATAATCATTTATATTTTCAGTAGGCATGGCATCTGGTTGTGATTGAGAGGTTGGGATCTTGTAATCGCTCGGATCTCAAGTCGAGTATAAAAAAGAAAAGTGATTCATTGGATCCAATGCACATATTTAAATAAATTTTTTTTAATAAATAATCATGCAAGAGTTAGCGTCACTCTTAAGTCTTAACTAAAGGTAAACCATATCCTAAAGACAAGTGAACTTGCCCAACATTTTAAGAAAATGCAAAAGTATATCCACTTTTTTTATTAAAAAAAATCTTTTTTAAATAATAGATGGATGAGAAATCTGGCCATAGTTGTTTTGTTTTAGCAATGAGTCAAGATCAATGATATATGTTATCACATGAATTTTAATCATTTATCAAAAGACTCGATGAAAAATTAAAATGCAAAACAGGATATTCTAGTAAGAATAGATACTCAGTAAACTTATCAATAGACTCCCTACCCTCTCTGTTTTTCCATTTCATTCAATTCGTCTATCAGTGTATGTATAAATAATGTCATGTGAAGTAATATATACGTCGAAATAATGAATCAATCAAACCCATGTTTCGAAAAACTATATTAGTAAATCTTGATTGTGGTTTTTTGCTTTCATATTTTTGTACTTCCATTTAACGACCAGAGTGTAGGCATCTTATATGGATGTGTATCTTTAGGGTATAAACAAGCAAAATAACAAGACTCTATAGGATAAATGTCGATGCGATATTTCTAATCTCTGTTTAAAACGATATTGTTTCACTATGGTGCTTAAAGTTTAGCTGTAATCGTTTTTCTAGATACGACGACTCTGATTCGTGATATAAGCACTCCAAATCATGAATCCTTAAACCACAAATGTTTAAAGATACTCAAACAAGAACAAGTGATTAACAAGATTAATATATAGAAATTTTGCTCTTGAATTTGATCTTGTAAAAGTGTGTTTTAATTCAAGGGGTGTTGTTCTATTTATTTTGCATCATCGGATGTCGTGAAAATATACTTCTTGGATCCATTTTTACGAAAAAATCGTATCTATACGCCAAATGGTACACAACCCTTCACCAAAACCGAGTTTTAGACGTCCATGCAGTTTCGGTGTCCTGTTTTGTTTTTTTTTTTCTTCGTATTTTCAACTTATGCATACTTAATTTCAATTCATTAAGGTTGTGTTGGATGGATGTATTTGAGAGTGGAAGGATTTGATTTTGAAATGATTGGATGATGAATTTTTAAAAGACATCCAAAATAGATGATTTATAATACATCACAGTTACTATTGAAAATGTTTAACTTAATCTAGAGTAGATTTGGAATTCACTTGAATTTTGTTCGTCCAAACAACTTAAGGAATTTGAAGTCATGGATTTAAAATCCATCATTTCAAATCCATCAATCCAAATGCATCCTAAACATATTTTCCAACACAAAGTTCGTTAATATTTCTAAATTTTAGGGAACACCACCATCTCTTATATCTCGTTTTTCTTAGTGGCTTCGAAGTGCGTCTGTTATCATTTTCTCCCAAAAAATTCACATTCAATTCTTTCAAAACACATACAGATCGCAACTTTTCATTCAATTAATCTAAGCATTATATTAATAAAGAAAACTCAAAAGTATATCTAAACATTTAAAATATATATTGATGTGTCTTAAATTCCATGTGTTCGAATAGAGTATGTACCACAGAAAATTAGTAAGAGACCCACAATTTTTTACGTGAAAAAACCCTCAACAATGAAGGAAAATCACGGGGACCTTGTCCAGTATAAATTATTCGCTATAAAAATGGAATGTTAATAACAAAACTTTAAACAAGAATACTGAAAAATATGAGAAAAGACCGAACAAGACTCTATGTGCTCTCTTCGGAGTCTTCTCTTTTTTCTCAAAGTCCAACCCCTTTAACAATGAGATTCATAGGCCTGTATTTATAGTGTTAATTCCGATGATGGTATACGAGAAATCTGACACACGATCTCCTTTAATCACGTCGTCATGGATTCAGACGTGTCCGAGAAATTCGTGCGCCATCAACGAATGCTTCGTCCGCACCCATTAATTATTATGTTATGTCCGGGTTTTTTCGGCTATTACTTTGACCAAAAACCGCGAGCAGGTTTAATGATTTCCGAGTACAGTTGCTCGGTATTCTGTCCTCGAGATTCTCTGTTCGGTACTTACGAATGATTTTATCCAAGAAACAGATTCATCATATGACATCGTATATATTTATCATTTTTTGAACATAGCCATTAAGAAGTGTAGAACAAAAGGCTTAAATTTAGTGTTAGGTATATAGCTGTCAATAGTCATTAAAACATTTGAAGGCGACTAACTAAAGGAAAAGGAAGAAATTTTAAATTTATGATGCAACAACTTACTATGCTTGATGTTATGGCAATGATTTATGTCTATTATGCACAAGCGTAATATCTTCCAAATTACCCCCAATATAATCCTGAAGGCTGTTGGCCCAGTTGGATATAATTCGCTTATGCGAGCCCGAAAATCCGCAAATTAAGAACTCCCTCCAACCTCTCAAAGTACAGGAATGTAATTAAAAAAAAAAAAAAAACTTACCTCCTTACCAAGGAAAAATAATAATAATACAATAACTAAGAAATATATTTACCATATATATAAGACTGCAACAACAATAGGAAAGATAGGACAAGTATGGCACACTGTGTGGGGATATTTTAACTAAATCTTGATAATTTTTTAAATAATTACAATAATTTTATTAATAGCAATCCAATCTTGATATTAATTATTTATAACAAATTTATAAAAATTAGATTTATTGTTAATTATATGACATAAAACATGTTAAAAATCACACAATTAAATTATTCATTATGTTAAACACACAATTAATTCTAGAAATTACTTAAATTAATAATACAACGCAAAATAAATCAAAATACATCAAATTATAAAATAGCATATATCAAATTATTAATAATCTGATGTTAGATCCGGATCCAGATCCTCCTCCTATATATCCTATAATATGTTGCAAAATTGTTATCATCTCCTTTGTGTTCCTTTACTGCTCTTTTCATAAAATTCTTGACTTTTCATTTTGATAATGCTCATGCAAAATCGGATCTTTAATATTGTTGAAGTCTACTAACAAGATTTTATTCTCCTCGCGAAGTTCAGTCAACACAAATCGCTTCTCCTCATGCTGCAATCGTAGAACTTAGAGCTCGTAGTTTTGTTGACGATCGACATATCCTTGCTTTAATATGTCCATGAGTTTTTTTTGCTCTTCTTAATTGTGTCAATCATCTCCAAGTAAGTTTCATCTTTCTTCTTTTTTAATTTGGATTCTTCATTTTAAATGGTCTTTCTAATGAGATAGCATCAATATTTTCATCACTTAAATTTAATGATGATGCACACAATCCAAGTGAGGCAGCAGTGGAGGATTGTGTTTGTTATGTTTTTTAATCAAGTCTAGTTTGTCATCAAATTTCTAAGTTATTTATGTATAATATTTAGTTTATCTTATTATTTTGTTATTAAAAGTAAATAAATTATTAATTCTATTAAATTAAATTAATTATTTAAATTGAATTATCAACCGATTTATTTTTAAATTTAAGTTTTAATTATATTAGTAAATATATAAATAATAGATAATTGATTGAATAAAATAATTATTACAAATGGAATTATAAAGAATATTGTAAGGAATAATCTTTTTGAATTAAAGTTCGGAGTAGATGTGTTGAGATGAGTTTTATGTTTGGTACAGAAATTATAATTAATCCTTATTCCTGATCCAAAATTAGGTTGGAGATGACCTTAATCCTTATTTATTACCCAAAAACTAGTGATTTAACATATGTGGTGTAACTTTAATTATATTAATTTTTTTAATTGATCTATGGTAGTACGGTAGTACCGGAGATATTGTGCTGGTAAGACTTTTTTTTTTTACGGCACGCGCGCACACATATGTATAAGTTTTTCAATATAGTGAATTCTTCTTCTCTATCTGTTGTGGTTTATCTATCTTGACTTTCTACATAAATATGCATGTTTATAATTTTGTTTTTTGTTGCATAATTTCGTCGTATATTCTTGTGTCACTCATCTATATGAAATAACATTTAAATTATATATACAATTCTTGTCGAATGAAATATATACGTCTTAAGAAAGTGTTTTTTGGCAACGAATTACTATGTGATTTTGTGAATAAGTACAAAACACTACTCTATGTAAGGGAGCAGTGTAAGCGATATGGGGAAAATGCCTATTTTGATAAACATTGGGGATGAACTGTGTTACACCCCTTACACATGATGCATATATCATACGATTTAATAGCATCGGAACTTGAAATTTTCATATCATCCAATCAAGACATTTAATATTATAATTTACAAGGTATATAGAGATATGTATGTCAAAAAATAATCAAGGTTGTACCCCTCACAACCCAACCAAAAACATATACAATATATGCAAATGATGAGCTGGGGAAGAAGGACTAGAGTCAGCCAACCGATCTTGGATCCATGACTTCCAAAATACGTAGAAACACCTTGTAGAGCCAACTTTTATTTACAGCAACTGAAAAATAACATTTGCATTTGATAAGTTGCAAACTCAAAGAGCATATTCAAATAACATAGTATTTAACATCACATAAGCATATAATTCATATCCACATAAGCACATGAATATAATCACATGATTCATCATAATATGTACATCAATTCACATGATTCATATAAAATAAAATGATGCACATGTATGTCTGTACTGTTTTTCTTTTATGAACCAACTAATACCAAGAATAATTCGTGATCACGATATGGTCATGGCACTCTGTACTGTATAATCCCCATGAGTTCAATGAACTCACGATCCGTATTCTTTGATTCTTGGATGGATTCTTGTTTGTGTGTAAGTGAGGTTTCTGAGCTATACAAAAAAATGCGAATTAATTCTTTTGAAGTATTGAGAATGAACTCTACCTTTGTTCTAATGCTGCTTGAGGACGGTCAAGTTTAAGTTTGGGGGAGTTGTAAAGTGCCATTTTTGCACTTATATTTATATGTTTTCTTGTTATATTTTACTGAGATTCTTCAATGATATAACAATTTCTGTTATTAATTTACATGTTTCAGGAATTTAGATGGAAGTAGGAGAATATGTAGAAAATAAGCTAAACACGATGAAAATAGACTAAATCGAGCGAACATGTAGGATCGAGCGCTTACCGCTTTACTAATAACTATATGACGCACATGTTATAATCCTATGTATAAAAAGAATGATAACATCATATAGATCATATAATATCACGTCTCAACATGTACATTTAAGAACTCAATTTAGTTCTTTCACGTCATATTGCATTCATCTCAATCCATTCATCAATTCAAGGTACTCATATAACATAAATCACATAATCATATAAAGTTAAATGCCAAGTGATATACTCACAACTTATTGCACATATCTCGATGATTCGCTTACTTCGCTTTATCTGTGCCCTGATCGAGATTATGACCTATAAAGCATGTCAAATGCACAACCAAGTGTAATATCAAATTTCTACTACCCATTTCAGTATAACATGTTAGCTATGATATGTCCATACTAGCGAATCATTTATCCATTATATCTTAACTCTCCAATTTAATTAAATATATATGTACTTTTGGTTTGCAGATTAAAATTCATAGAAAATCGAAACTACAACATAATCTAAATTTTCTTGTTAAATAGTATTTATTATTGTTTAATCTATCACATATATTAATTGGGGTAATACATGATATGGTCCTCTTGTTTGCACTCATTTTCGATTTAGTCCTTATTGTTTGTAAGTTTTCTAGTTTATCCCAGATCAGTCTAAACGTTAAATACACGGTTAAACAAACGTAGAGGAACTAAATCGGATCACTTAAAACATCAAAAACTGAATCGGAAATTGATACAAATATTAGGGACTGATTCGGGTCATTTAAAAGATTTGGTGACTTATCTTTAAATTATTATAA